>VCCN01000724.1:2090534-2108914 GCA_006491835.1 Architeuthis dux
TGATGATGGTTGGAGATAGATCATGATGATGATGATGATGATGATATATAGTTGGCTAGATAGATAGTTAGATAGATACATAGATAGATAAGTACGTATGCACGCTAATGCTGAAATATGCATTTAATTTACGCAGCGAATATCTATTTTTCAACCTAATCCCATTTTTCAGTAGGGAATATTAATCATATATATCGAACGTTTTTATCAGCCTTTAATTAAGGTCCGTTGTTCGACATAAGCATTCTCCAAGTAAGACATGAGGGGATGGTGGGCCTTTCTCAAACTCGCTGGCCCATGAAGTGTTGGCAAGGTGAAGAGATGGATACATGCCTTTCCCAAGTGCATTAATGCGAAGTGAACACATACTAAGCCAGATTTTGAACCCCGCTCGCCGATCCCATTTTCAAAGGTGCATGTTTGGAAGGGGCCAAACTTCATCGTGTGTGGAGCAGCCTGCCATAATTGTCATGTAAAATAATTTTCCATCCGTCTTCAATGAATTTCAATGAAAGGGTGGGCAATAGATTAGGAAAGAAGTGATTACATTTTGGAAGGATTTTCAAAATGTTCCCAATGAAATTTTGTGGAAGGGTGAACAATAGGCTACGAAAGAAGTCACGAACTTTTGGAGTGGATACAATTAAATTATATCCCTACGTCGTAGCTAACTCTCGACAACCACAAACTCCAAAACTTCTGTCCACACGGTATTTCCAAAGGTTCTCCATATATTTCAATGACATTTCATGGAAGGGTGGGCAATAGACTACGGAAGAAGTGAAATAACTTTCCTATGTCGTAGCTATCAATTCACACATGTGTTTCATTTTAAAACAAGGTTTTATGAAATTTAATTGTAAATAGCTCAAAATGACTTGCATATGGTTCGTTGGTAAACTTTACTCAGCATGAAATTTCCTTTCCAACAATATACAATATGCCAATATTTGATGATTTTCTTTCTGAGAAGGGCACAATCCGCCGTTATGAATAATGGCACTGAATCCTTTTTGCAACTGATCTGGAATGTCTACTACAGTTATCTTTAATCATAGAAAGACCCTCTAGCATGTCCAATTGGTTTTTCTTAGTCAACTCAAAAATTCCTACGGATTCCTATTACAGCGCCAAGACTATAGAGTGCTCGCCTCAAGTTCGGTAGGCCGTGATTCAATCCACCACCGAGTCATACCAAAGGTTTTAGAAATGGTATACTCAATGACTTCTCGCTAAGCACTCACAACAAGGACTATGATTGAGGAACCCCTCCCCGTGGCCAAGGGGCACGGCCAAATCACGTTTAATGCACCGGTTCTCGTAGGACCATCAGTTAAGCAATGTTGTGCCTGATCAGTACCTAGATGGGTGAGGCAGATATGAGAATCCAACCATCTACCATTAAATCAGAATTCAGAGAGATTTGTAAAAAAACAAGAACCATTAATTCATACGATGTGTCCACCATCAGTGGTAATAGTAGCAGGAAGGGTATGGGGATGAGGAAGATGAGGATGGATCACCCGAAGGTCTGTTCTTTGACACACCGTATGATGCGACCTGGACACGTCAGTGATGAACTCCCTCACTCCGGCGACCCAGTCGGGGATGATCAAATCCAGGTAGCGCATTACGCCACTCGTCACCCACCTTTAACCAGAGCCAACGGAGAGCTCTCCCAGCAGCTTCAAAGATCCTCCTGGTGACTCTTCTTCCCTGCAGTGAAGAGATTGGCCTGCAAAACCTCTGCAGTCAACCTCAACAGGCTCACAGGGGGCCTTCCGCCCCTTTCTTCCGACACTCAGCCACTAGTTCCATGTACGTCGCTCTTATCCTTTCTTGCACCTCCTCCAAGGACCAAGATTGATATCAACCCAACACGATACAGCTTAGAAAATTGATATTTAGTATAACTAGTTGTGGTGGTAGTATCAAGAGGAGGAAGGGGAGGGGAGGAAGAGGAAGATGGGGATTCTTCATCCGAAGGTCTGGAACAAGTTTCATATCAATCCAACACAATACGGCTGAGAAAATCGATATTTAACATTACTAGTTATGGAAAACATTGATATTTAATACATTAGGGACCGACCGACTTACCGATCGACCTTCAATCACGAAATCACTAGTTTCACAATCTCACACGATACGGCTGAGAAAATTGATATTTAATATATTAAGGACCGACCAACCGACCGAAACGTGTCTTATATAGATGCCTTGACGCATACAAAAATGAAACTGTCTTTCAATCACGCAATCACTGTAACATGTTCACAGAATATCTCGACAAGTTTTTAATGTATTTAAATGAACATTTTCAGAAGTGTTGGCAATGGGCCACGAGATTGGATTTTGGGGAGGATCCAAGAATATTTCCTCGTCCGCATCTTAGCTATCTATTTACACCGCGCAATATTTCTATTAGTTCTCAATGAATTCCAATGATGTTTAGTGGACGGAGGAGTGACTAGATTTTAGGGCGGATCCATGCACAGTTACTTCCATACAATATCTCTAAAGGTTCCCAATGAATTTCAATCGCATTTTGTCGAGGGGTAAGGGAGAAGTGATTAAATTTTGAAGCAGATCCAGGATATTTTTACAGTTACCTCTCCCGCATTGCAACTATTTGTGAACTGATTTTAATTCAGTTTGCAGTGTCAATGTCGTTGGCAGAGGTATGTGCCATCTGAGTGCTTTCTAATATTCTTCTGTTTTTCCTTTTTCCCGATTCATTCATCTACAGGGGCGTAGCTGCAAATTTGGGGGCCCGGGCGGCTTAGCTCTAATATTTAATGGGATCTGTTATTGTATAATGTTAGTAAAAATGCAGGAACTACTATTCATTGGAGGCCCGGGGGGGGGATTAAAAATCGACCCCAGCCCTCTCTCAGCTATTCCCCTGTTTGTCTGCAAGATTAATTTTGGTCGTTCTATGTCGTTGCTGATTGAGAGAAGAAAAAAACACTTCTCGTGCTTACTCATGATCTTCTGACCTGTTTTTGAATATCTAATAATCCTGCTGTTTATTACGATGTCATGCCAAATACAAGAAATACAGATCAATATTGAGAAAAAATCAATAAAACATTTTTAAAAAAATTAAATATATACCATGTTTTGTATGTCATGAAACATTTCTTGTTTTCCTCCTTGTTCCTGTTTTTCATTGGTTCGTTCTTTCTCTTTCGTAATCTTTTCTTCTTCCCTCCTTTCTTTCCTTCCTTACTCTTTCTTTATTTCTTCCTTTCATTTTATTTCATTCCGTTAATCTTTGTGTTTGTTTATTTGTTTGTTCCTTTATTTTCCGTAATCTCTCTTTCCTTTCTTATTTCCTTCTTTCTTCACACATTTTTCTTTCTTCATTCCTTCCTTCCGTTCTTTCTTTCTTTTTTTTTTATTGTTCTCTTACTTTTTTATTTTTAGTAATTTTGCCCTCCTGTTTGTTTCTTTTTTCCTTCCTTCCTTCCTTCCTTCCTTCCTTCCTTCCTTCCTTTGCATTAATCCTTTTGTGTGTGTTTATGTTGCTTTCCGAGTAAATACAAATGAATACAAAAGAAAACATGTGAAGCAAAACAACAAAAACCACCCTTGCTAACATAGATTAAATTCTTTGCCTCCAATATTCCAAGACCTGCACAAACAAAGGAATGACAGATTGCGGAAAAGAAAGAAAGAAGGAAGGGAAGAATGGAGGAAGGAACTATTGAATGAATGGAGGAGAGTACAATGAAAGGAAGAAGAAAGAAAGAAAAAAGTGAAGGAAATAAATAATGAATGACTGAAAGCAAGAAAGATAGAAAGAAAAAAGGAAGAGGTTACGGTAAGAAAAAAAAAGAAGAAAAACGAGGAAGGAAGAATAGAGGGGGAAAGAGTAAAGAAGGAAAATAAGAAGGACCGCAGGAAATAGTAATGAACGATAGAAGGAAGAAATACGTAGAGAAAGGGAGAAAGAAAGAATGAAGGACGGGAAAGAAGAATAATGAAACAAAGTGGGAAAAAGAAAGAAGAAATGGCGGAGGAAGAGAGTAATGGATGATCGAAAGAAATAAAGAGAGAAAGAAAGAAGGGCGGAAGGAAGAAGTAATAAAATAAAGAAAGAAAAGAGGAAAGAAAGAAACAAGGAGAGGAAAAAGGAAAGAAATATGGGAGGAAAGCGTAAAGAAAGAAAGAAAGAAAGAAAGAACGAAAGAAAGAAAGGGTCGGTCCCCGAACGTGATGTCCAATGCTGATGGGAAGTAGGGTCTGAAGATGAATATGGAGACATTTCACGTTTGCATTTTGCGGGGAAAGAACGGAGGTGGGAAAAGTGATTTAATAACAAATGAGAAATCTATGGCCTTTTGATTCTCGTGTGGCCGACCTGCCTATTTGCTGTCTGGCCTCAGATCAATGGAACGATGAAAGATATTTGCATATCGTGTGGCGAGAGAACTACATGGGCAATTATCCTAAATCCTACGGTACCTGGCAATTGTCAAGTTCAAAAACTGAAGGATCTTTTATTATACAGGGCGTCTCTAGTATTACTACAGTTTTGGTGGTCTTTCTTTTTCCATTTCTTCCTTTCATTTCATTTCTTTCTTTCTTTCTTTCGTTTGCTTTCTCTGTTTCTCTCCCAGTTTATTCCGTTCGTCGTTTCTCTTTCTTTCTTTCTGTTTATTTGTTTATTTATTTCTTTACCGTAATCTTTCTTTCCGATTTTCTTCTTATTTTCTCTTTCTTTCTTTCTTTTTTTGTACTTTGATTTTTGTAAAGCCTTTCATACTGTGCCACAGACTTCTTGCAAAACCTGAAGCAATTGGATTGAGTAAAAATGTGTTAAATGGCATACAATCTCTAGGGAACAGAACACTGAAAGTTGGAGACGCAGTATCAAATAATAAAACTGTTTTGTCAGGTGTACCTCAAGAATCCGTGATGGGTCCTATCCTATTTTTACTTTTTTTTATAAATGACCTTCAGGAATCCATGGCTAATATTATCAAAATGTTCGCTGACGATGTTAAAATGAGTGTAAATATCCATAAACTACAGTTCATTCAAAACGACCTAAACCTTTTATACTTGTGGCAATGTAATTGGCTGTTAAAATCTAATGTTTTAATGTGCAAAATGTCACACATCGGAAAGTCAAATCCCCAAAATGAATACGGATTTTAGGAAAACGTATGGAAGCATGTAATACAGAAAATGACTTGGGTGTTATATTTAACTCGAAGTTTAATGTTATAAACCACACATACTCTTCTATATCCAAAGAAAAGGCTACTATCGCGTGGTTGTTGCGCAATACAATCCAGAAACACATATGTCATGAAAATTGCTTTTAAGTCGCTAATAAGTCACTACCTTGAATATTGTTTTCAATTATGCGCTTGGATAAACCTTACTAGAATTATAGAGGATATAGATACGTTAGGTTATAGGTAAAGCTTGGAAAATCGGGTCTCACAGCACTACTTGAACACAGAATGCGGGGAGATTTGATTGAAACTTTTAACATACGAAATGATTATAACCATTATAGTAAACATTTTTTAACCACTCTAATAGAACAAATAATCTAATCGTACGATTCAATAAATCTATGGATTTCTTTAGCGAGAGAGCTGTGCACTATTTGTATAAATTGCCCGAATACGTGAAGAAAAACTATTAACAGCCTTAAAATTAGTATTGGAGAATTTCGAGAAAATGTCATGAAAAATAAATTAAACGGTCAGTATTGGGAACTTTCGGGGGAAATCTGTAAAAGAATTTAAGTTATTACGTATAAAGTATGTCAAGCTGATGCGAAGATTTTAAAAAGAAATTAATTAACTTCACTTGTGAAGTAAACGACATACAGAGACAAATGAACATCAAGGATTAAGAAAAAACAGGTGGCGAAAAAAGAATCCAGCGGAATGTCGTGAACCTACTTTTCGCTTAGACGCCGAGACAATATTTTATATAAGATGCCCGTAGATGCATTATATATAAATAAATAAATACATCTCTTCATTGTTTCTTTCTTCTTTTCTACTGCTTTGTTTTTGTTTTTTTTTCTGTTTCTTCCTTTGTTTATATTTCTTCTTACTCTTTTCTTAACTTTTTCTTTCTTTCCGTCTTTCTTATCCTCACTCTTTCTTTCTTTCTTAACCTTACTATTTCTTTCTTTATTATCCCTACTCTTTCTTTCTTTCTTTCTTTCTTTCTGTCTTTCTTTCTTTCTTTCTTTCTTCCTTTCTTTCTTTCTTTCTTTCGTATCCCTACTCATTCTCTGTTTCCGTCTGTCTTATCCCTACTCAGAATTTCTATTTTTCTCTTATCCCCACTCCTTCTTTCTTTCTCTCTTTCTTTCTTATCCCTACCCATTCTTTCCTTCGTGTTTCTTATCCTTACTCCTACTCGTTCTTTCTTTCTTATCCCTACTCACACTTTCTTTCTTTTTTATTATCTTTACTCTTTTCTCGTTCTTTCTTTCTTTCTTTCTTTCTTTCTTTCTTTCTTTCTTATCCCTACTCAATCTATGTTTCCGTCTTTATTATCCTTACTCTTTATTTCTTTCTTTCTTATCCCTACTCATGTTTTCTTCCTTTTTTCGTATCCTCACTCTTTCTTTCTTTCTTTCTTTCTTTCTTTATTTCTAATCCCTATTCATTCTCTGTATCCGTCTTTCTTATTCTTACTCCTTCTTTCTTTTTTATCCTTACTCTTTCTTTCTTTCTATTTTCTCATCCTCACTCTTCCTTTCTTTCTTATCCCTATTCATTCTCTGTTTCCGTCTTTCTTGCCCTTACTCTTTATGTCTTATCTCCACTCTTTCTTTCTTTCTTTCTTTTCTTACTCATTCTTTCTTTCTGTCTTTCTTATACTAACTCTTTATTTCTTTTCCCTTCTTATCCCTACTCTTTCCTTCTGTCTTCTTTATCCTTACTCTTTCTCTCCTTCTTATCCCTACACATTCTTTCTTTCTTTCTTTTATAATTCACTCTCATTCCTTTGGTATGTTCATCTCTCTGTTTTTCTATTTCCTTTTCTGCTTCGTTTATTCTGTTCTAGTAGAATCCCTGATTGGTATTCAAGACACATTTCCCCAACCCACCGCTGAAACGCTTAAGACTCGGTTGTGCCTTGAACTGTCCGACTCTTTTCCTTCTAATTAACCCCGTCCCTTAACGCTTCGATCTACGTTCATCCTTAAAGGGCCATTACGAATGATCAGACAGATGGAGGATTTCCCTGGGGCCCCCGAAAAAGTATTGTCTGGTTCCAGGAAGCCGCCCCACCCAGGTTGCAACTCCCTATTAACCAATGCACATGTATCTCTCCTGTCTCCCAGCTAACTGTCCACAAGACAGAATATCTCCTAATGTTGCCTGCCTGTCCACACGATATCTACAAAGGTTCTCAATGAATTCTAATGAGACTTTGTGGATGTGTTGGCAATAGACTATGGAAGAAGTAATTAGATTTTGGAGTGGATCCATCTACACTTATTTATGCTATAGCTATTAGTCCACACGTGTGTTTCATTTTAAAACAAGGGGTTATGGCATTTGATTGTATGACAATAGCTCGAAATGACTTGCTCTGAGGCATATGAGTTTTATGTAATTCCTTTCCAACGATATGCAATATGTCAATATTTGATGAGGAAAGATGTGTTTCTGACTATGGAACCACAGCGAAAATGCGCCATTATAAAAGATGATGTTAAATTTCTTTTGCAACTGATCTGGAATGTCTACCCAAGGTATTCTTACTCTCTGAATGTCCCTCTAGCAAGTCGAATTGGTTTCATTAGTCAACTCGAAGATTCCTACGGGGCTCTGTTACACCACCGGGACTATATTATTGTATTCTCAGTGTGCTTTTTGTTTATCCCAACACGCTGGGTCAATACACTCTTTATTATCAATGATATTAATAGTCTTGTCACAATTACGTCGGAATATTTTCATTCCTTAGTTTGTTTTTTGTGAATTCACCAGTCATGAGAGAGAATTATTTCATTCAAAATATTACTTATTTTAATACTATAAATTTGCAAAGAATAGTGAATATCGTTGGAAAGGAAATGTTATGCTGTGTAAAGTTGACAAGAGCACCATATAACTCAGTGGAAGTCTTTCCGAGTTATTTACAATCAAAGGTCATGAACCCTTGTTTTAAAATGGAACACACACGTGGACTGATAGCTATGACATATGGGAGATAATTGCTGATGGATACAGAATTGAAACACTTCTTTCGTAGCCTATTGCTCACTTACCCACATAATTGCATTGGAATTCATTGAGAACCTTTGGAGATATCGTGTGTACAGACTGAGACATTTTGACGATATTGTATTGTATTGGGAGATACATAGCTACAATTTAGGGGAGGTCATTGTGCATGGATTCGCACCAAAACATAATCACTTTTTCCCAATCTAGCTCTTCTACAAAATGTCATTGAAATCTCTTGAGAACCGTTAGCTATATTCTGAGGACAATCAGATATTCTTTTACTATATTCTCTTGTTCGCGACAGCTAGGATTTAAAGGAGATAATCATACATGGATTTCATATACCACAAAACCTAATTGAAATTAAGTGAGAACATTTGGTGATATCCTGTGTACAGACCGAGCGATTTTGAAGATATTTTGTGGTGCGGGCAGATAGCTACAGTGTAGGGTAGGTAATTGTGCATGGATCCGCTTCAAAGTTTCTCAGTCTTTACACACGATTTCTCCAAACGTTCCCGATGGATTTCAATGACATTTTGACGAAGGATCGGCAATAGGATATATTGTTTTAAACATGGTTAGATTTTAAATAAATCGGAGGACCTCAACGTTTCGTTGGGTTTAAGTAAGTTTAATACTATGAATTAAAAAATAAAATAGTGTATTTCTTTGGAAAGGAAATGTTATGCTGTGTAAAGTTGACAAGAAAACCATATAACTCAGAGGGAGTCTTTCCGAGTTATTTACAATCAATGGTCACGAACCCTTGTTTTAATATGAAACACCAGCGTGGACCGATAGCTATGACATATGGGAGATAATTGCTGATGGATACAGAATTGAAACACTTCTTTCGTAGCCTATTGCTCATCTTCCCACATAATTGCATTGGAATTCATTGAGTACTTTTGGAGATATCGTTTGAACAGACCGAGCACATATGGAGCTATTCCGTTTTGAGGACAGTTGGCCAGGACGTAGGGAGATGTGTACTTGGATCCGCTCCAAAATCTCACTAATATTCTAGTTTATTGCCGACCTTTCAGAAAAACTTCATTGGCAATCATTGAGAAATTTTGGAGACATTGTGTGTAAAGACTGAGACATTTTGAAGATAGTGTGTTATATGGACAGATACATAGCTACAATTTAGGAGAGCTCATTCTGCATGTATTCGTACCAAGACATAATCACTCCTTTCTCAATCTATTTCCCACTCTTCTAAAAAACTTCATTGAAATCTCTTGAGAAACTTTAGAGATATTGTGAGGACAATCGGATAATCTTTGGATATAATATCTTGTTCGCGACAGTAAGCTAGGATTTAATGGAGATAATCATACATGGTTCCCTTCCAAAAAGAATTGACCCATTTCGTATGCTATTGCCCACCATTCCACAAAACTTAATTGAAATTAAGTGATAACATTTGGAGACATAATGTGTACAGACTGAGCAGCTTTGAGGATATTCTGAGGTGCAGACAGATAGCTACAATGTAGGTAATTGTGCATGGATCTCCTTAAAGATTTATCAGTATTTACACACGATTTCTCCAAACGTTCCCGACATTTTGCCGAAGGGTCGACAATAGGATATATTGTTTTAAACATATAAAAAAGGTTAGCTTTTAAATAAATCGGAGAGCCCCAACAATCCGTAAGAAGAAAAGATAGGTTTATCATATTATCGACATTAGTTTTATTAAGCAACATATTTACCGTTTTCTCCAAAATCATGTGCCATATTCCAGGCAACTTCATAATTCCATTCCTTAGAATTTGTATTGTTCACAGCAAACAACTGAACGACGTGCTTTTTGTAGTCTTCCAGGAAATTGGAAGTTTTTTCATTAAGACAATTCTGTAAAAACCACGACAAATGGTGAACTGAAGGAGCAGTTTTCGGTGAATGCGACTGATGAGTGAAAACTCAACCAGGCTATAACAATGTTTTCTTGGTCACCAAGGAAGCAGGGAGTCTAGCGTCATCCTGATGGAATATGATGGCCTTTCTGAGACTTTTCGTCGATTGTTGTCTTCAGTTGGACTAATTTGGGCAGCAATTGTTTGAATCAATTGTTTGTTTCTCTTGAAGGAGCACATAGTAGAGGACTTCCTTCCAATCCCACCGTATACACAGCATCAGCTTCATAGGAAGAACACTTGCGTTTGGCACGCTTAGTGATGTAATTAACTTCCCCCACGATATTTTGCGTTCCATGTTTTTGTAAGGTATCCACATTCCATCGCCCGTCACAATTTACTTTTAAAAACCGGAACAATTTCACGTAGCGAATCGCACACGAAATACCGTCTAGTACAGTGGTTCTCAAAAGGTTTTTTTTCTTGCGGACACCTTAATGTTTTCAAAAAATACGTGCGGACACCTAAACAGTTTTTATGTAAAATTAAGCCAACACAGGTTTTTCCGAAAATATATTTATTTTGAAAAATATATCCATTCTAAAGTGGAAGGGGAATGAAAGAAAGGTCAGTGGGATGAATGACACTGTACCATTTTGTTTACACATCTCTTTGAAATCTGTTTTAATGGTAGAAAACTGGATTCTCATATCTACCACAGCATTCACTCTTTTACGATGTTAATTTTTCTTGTAGTGTATATGCAGAACAACCTGCTTCACATAAATACGTAATTGGAAATTGGAGAAGTATTCTTCTGATAAATGTGGATATGATTTGTATATATCATTTTTCGAGAATCGAGCTTTTGATTATTTTTTCAAAATTATTTTCCTTTCAAGAAACCCTTACTTCTTTGAGTGCCGAGATTTCTGTTCGCGTCCGGGTCTGCTTTATAGGTTTCTCTAACGCCTACGTAGGTGTCATTTCCGGTCCCCATATCCTGTTTTGGACACCGACGCAATATACATATTTCCTAAGGTAACCGGGGTCACTTACATATCCGCACATGTGTCTGACCCCGGAATAACCTTTTCGTCGCAGGATATCATAACACTGGTGCAGATTATTTTCAATGCTTTATTTGAATATTCTGAATATGTTTGCTATATCTCACGACGTATAACGTTGATTATGCTCAACTAATGTCTAGATTTGATCGCTATCTCAAATGGTCCAGCAGAGCGTGAAGAAACGTGAAACGTTTGCGACCGCATTAAACTTTTGATCATCCAAAGTACCATTTCCCTGAACTGCACACTTAATCTTACCTTGTTCTTTAAATAAAAAAAAGCATAATATGCCGAAAATATTACATGGTTCTTTCCATCTTCAATTTTAGAATCACTGAACAAACGCACGCCAATTTTCACATAATTTTTTAAAAGAAACACACGCTTGACACAGAATTTCTTTTAATGAAGCTAATTAAAATTAAACGCTCCAAACGTTATCTAACACATGGAAATCGTGACTAAGGTCGGCCTGATTCATCACACAGGCGAAACTATTCTCAGCAACCCAGGTAACACAGGCGATTCCCTATTTATAAAAAGGAATGCTATCCAGTTATCTCACTGCTAAACAAAGAAAATAGCATCATGCTGAAATCGACACTGGCCTGACTTACATATCTGTCCGTCAGGATGATGCATGCCTCCCCTCTGAAATTTCCTACGCTCCTGCGATGTTCTCTATTCCGGAGAAGGTAATCTGTGCCCTTATCTTTCTATATATTGTCTGCGTGGAAATCAATGCCTAGCTGATGAACACCGTCTGTCTGCCCACACTGACTTATCAGCGTCAGACAGTACAGCGGGGACGAATCACCACATGTGAGATGACCAAAGAAGACGAGGATGGATTTATTTAGCAATGACAGATCAGAAAGATCGTCGGAGCAATATTAGTCCACAAATCTATTCAGCGCCGGAGAATTAAATGGTTCGGACACCTAATGAGAATGGCAACTGGCCAACCAGCGTTCAGGGCCTACAATCTCACAAGTGCAGGTGTCCGGGCAAGAGGACGACCTCGCAGGCGTTGTATCAATGGAGTGGCATTGAAATGCTCAAGTTCCATGGCCTGTCCGTCACAGAGGTTACCCACCAAACCATCGATCGCAGTCTCGATCCTCCACCATGACATCTAGTAGTACATGTCTTTCTTATCCTTAGTCTTTCTTTCTTTTTTCTTATCCCTACTCATTTTTTCTCTCCCTTTTCTTAACCTCACTCTTTCTTTCTTTCTTTCTTTCTTTCTTCCTTTCCTTCTTTCTTTCTTTCTTTCTTTCTTTCTTACTCCTACTCGTTCTTTCTTTCTGACTTTCTTATCCTTACTCTTTCTTTCTTATTCCTACTCATTCTTTCTTTCTGTCTTCCTTATCCTTACTCTTTCTTTCTTTCGTTCTTCCTCATCCTTACTCATTCTTTCTTTCTTTTTCTTATCCCCACTCTTTCTTTCTTATCCCTACTCATTCTTTCTCTCCGTTTTCTTATCCTCACTCTTTCTTTCTTTCTTTCATTCTTTCTTTCTTTCTTACTCCTACTCGTTCTTTCTTTCTGACTTTATTATCATTACTCTTTCTTTCTTTCTTTCTTCCTTATCCTTACTCATTCTTTCTCTCCTTTTTCTCATCCTCACTCTTTTTTCGTTATTTCTTTCTTTCTTAACCCTACTCTTTCTTTCTTTCTTTCATTCTTTCTTTCTTTCTTACTCCTATTCGTTCTTTCTTTCTGACTTTATTATCATTACTCTTTCTTTCTTTCTTTCTTCCTTATCCTTACTCATTCTTTCTCTCCTTTTTCTCATCCTCACTCTTTTTTCGTTCTTTCTTTCTTTCTTAACCCTACTCATTCTTTCTTTCTTTCTTTCTATTATAATTCACTCTCATTCTTTTGACATTTCCATCTCACTGTCTTTCTATTTGCTTTTCTGCTTCGTTTATTCTGTTCTAGTAGAAGCCCTGATTGGTATTCAAGACACATTTTCCCAACCCACCGCTGAAACGTTTAAGACTCGGTTGTGTCTTGAACTGTCCTACTCTTTTCCCTCTAATTAACCACGTCCCTTAACGTTTCGATCTACGTTCATCCTTAACGGGCCATTACGAGTAATCAGACAGATGGAGGATTTCCCTGGAGCCCCCGAGAAGTAGTAATGTCTGCTTCCAGGAAGCCGCCACCCGCCCATGCTGCAACTCCCTATTGACGAATGCACAATTATCTCCCCCTGTCTCCTAGCTAACTGTCCATAACCACATAATATCTCTAAAGGTTCCATGTCTGTCCTCACGATATCTACAAATGTTCTCAATGAATCGCAATGAAACTTTGTGAATGGGTTGGCAATAGACTACGGAATAAATACTTAGCATTAGAGTGGATCCATCTACACTTATCTATGTTATAGCTATGAGTCCACACGGGTGTTTCATTTTAAAACAAGGGTTTATGGCATTTGATTGTAAATAGCTCTAAATGACTTTCTCTGAGGCATATGAGTCTTATGTAAACTTTGGAATTTCATTTCCAACGATATGCAATATGTCCATATTTGATGAGGAAAGCTGTTTTTCTGACTATGGAACCACAGCGAAAATCCGCCATTAGGAAAATATGGTGTTACATTTATTTTGCAACAGATCTGGAATGTCTACCCAAGATATTCTTAATTTCTGAAGGTCCCTCTAGAAGTCCATTGGTTTCATTAGTCAACGCAGAAATTCCTACGGGGCTCTATTACAACGCCAGGACTATATTATTGTATTCTTAGTTTGATTTTTGTTTATCCCAACACGCTGGGTAAATACACTCTATTATCAACAATATTAATAGTCTTGTCACAATTACGTCGTAGTGTTTTCATTAGTTCGTTTTTTGTGAATTCACCAGTCATGAGAGAGAATTATTTCATTCAAAATATTACTTATTTAATACTATAAATTAAAGAATAAAATAGTGTATTTCTTTGGAAAGGAAATGTTATGTTGTGTAAAGTTGACAAGAGAACCATATAACCCATAGGAAGTCTTTCCGAGTTATTTACAATCAAAGGTCACAAACCCTTGTTTTAATATGAAACACCCGCGTGGACCGATAGCTATGACATATGGGAGATAATTGCTGATGGATACAGAATTGAAACACTTCTTTCGTAGCCTATTGGAATTCATTGAGTACTTTTGGAGATATCGTTTGAACAGACAGAGAACATATGGAGCTATTGTGTTTTGCGGACAGTTGGTCAGGACGTAGGGATATATATGTACTTGGATCCGCTCCAAAATCTCACTAATATTCTAGCTTATTGCCGACCTTTCAGAAAACTTCATTGGCAATCATTGAGAACTTTTGGAGATATCGTGTGTACAGACTGGGACATTTCGAAGATAGTGTGGTGTATGAAGAGATACATAGCTACAGTTTAAGGGGAGCTCATTATGCATGTATTCGTACCAAGACATAATCACTTCTTTCCCAATCTATTGTCCACTCTTCTAAAAAGAATTCATTGAAATCTCTTGAGAACCTTTAAAGATATTGTGAGGACAATCAGATAATCTTTGGATATATTTTCTTGTTCGCGACAGTTAGCTAGGAGATAATCACACACGGTTCGCTTCCAAAAAGAATTGACTCCTTTCGTATGCTATTGCCCATCATTCCACAACACTTAATGGAAATGTACAGACTGAGCAGTTTTGAGGATATTTTGTGGTGCAGTCAGGTGTAGGGTAGGTAACTGTGCATGGATCCCCTTAAAATGTATCAGTCTTTAGACACGATTTCTCCAAACGTTCCCGATGGACATGTTGCCAGAGCATCGACAATAGGATATATTGTTTTAAACATATAAAAAGGGTTAGCTTTTAGATAAATCGGAGAGTCCCAACAATCCGTTGGGTTTAAGTAAGAAGAAAAGATATGTTTATCTTATTATCGACATTAGTTTTATTAAGCAACATATTCACCGTTTTCTCCAAAATCATCTGCCATATTTCAGGCAACTTCATAATTCTATTCCTTAGAAGTTGTATTGTTCCCAGCAAACAACTGAATGACGTGCTTTTTGCAGACTTCCAGGAAAAATGGAAGTTTTCTCATTAAGACAATTCTGTAAAAACCACAACACATGGTGATCTGGATCAGTAAAACTCAGCTAGGCTATAACAATGTTTTCTTGGTCACCAAGGAAGCAGGGGGTCTAGAGTCATCCTGATGGAATATTACGGCCTTTCTGACACCTTTCGCCGATTGCTGCCTTCAATTGGTCTAATCTGTTCGAATCAATTGTTTGTTTCTCTTGAAGGAGCACATAGTAGAGGACTCCTTTCCAACCCCACCGTATACACAGCATTCATTGGAAGAACACTTGCGTTTGGCACGCTTAGTGACGGTGTAATTAACTCTCCCCACGATATGTTCTGTTTCCATCGCCCGTTTTAAAAATGGAACATATTCGTTACGTCCACGTAGCGAATCGCACACGAAATACCGTCTAGAACAGTGGTTCTCAAGCGTTACTTTCCCTGTGGACAGCTTAATGTTTTCAAAGAATGCGTGCGGACCCCTAAACAGTTTTTATGTAAAATTAAGCCAACACAGGTTTTTCCGAAAATATATTTATTTTGAAAAGCATATCCATTCTAAAATGGAAGGTAAATTCTTTCATTTCCCTTCCATTTTAGAATGTATATATTTTTCAAAATAAATGTAGTTTCGGAAAAACCCGTGTTGGCTTAATTTTACATAAAAACTGTTTAGGGGTCCGCACGTATTCTTTGAAAACATTAAGGTGTCCAGTGGGATGAATGACACTGTACCATTTTGTTTACACATCTCTTTGAAATCTGGTTTAATGGTAGAAAACTGGATTCTCATATCTACCACAGCATTCATTCTATTACGACGTTAAGTTTTCTTTTAGTGTATATGCAGAACAACCTGCTTCACATAAATGCGTAATTGGAAATTGGAGAGGTATTTTTATGATAAATGTGGATATGATTTGTGTATATCATTTTTCGAGAATCAGATTTTTGATTATTTTTTCAAAATTATTTTCCTTTCAAGAGACCATTAAATAGCTCTCGCGGACCACTAGAAGTCTGTGGACCACACTTTGGGAATATCTTGTCTAGTCGTTTTTTCGCCCGATGTATGTAGAAGCCATACATAAAAGGTATGCTGGTGATGATGATTTTCAAGGCTTTATTTGAATACTTTGAGTATGTTTGCTATCTCTCGCGACGTATAACGTTGATTATGTCTAGATTCGATCGCTATCAAACTCAGATGGTCCAGCAGAGCGTGGAGGATCATTCAAAGTCCCATTTCCATGAACCGCACACTTTTTTGAGACATAATCCTTGTTATTTAAATAAAAAAAATGCATAATATGCCGAAAATGTTACATGGGTTTTTCCAGCTTCAATTTTAGAATCACTAAACAAACGCACGCCAATTTTCACATATTTTTTAAAAAGAAACCATCGCTTAAAACAGACTTTTTTTAATGAAGCTAGTTAAAATTAAACGCTCCAAATGCTATCTAACAAATGGAAATGGTGACTTAGGTTGGTCCGATTCATTCCCAGCAATGCAAATCACATAGGCGATACTATCCCCTGCAACCCAAGGAATGCTATCCAGTTATCTTAGTGCTAAACAAAGACAACAGCATCATGCTGAAGTCGACACTGGCCTGACTTACATATCTGTCCGTCAATATGATGCATGCCACTCCTAAAATTTCATACGCTCCTGCGATGTTCTCTATTCCAGAGAAGGTAATCTGAGCCCTTATCTATCCAGTGTCAGAGAATTAAATGGTTCGGACACCTGATGAGAATAGCAGCTGGCCAACTAGCGTTCAGGCCCTACAATCACACAAGTGCAGGTGTTCGGGAAAGAGGACGACCTCGCAGGCGTTGGATCGATGGCGTGACATTGAAATGTTCAAGTCCCATGGCCTGTCCGTCACAGAGCTTACCCACCAAACCATCGACCGCAGTCTCGATCCTCCACCATGGTTTCTAGTAGTACACGTCTTTCTTATCCTTACTCATTCTTTCTTTTTTCTTATCCTTACTCATTATTTCTTTCTTTTTTCTTATCCTCAAGCTTTCTTTCTTTCTTATCCCTACTCATTCTTTCTCTCCTTTTTCTTATCCTCACTCTTCCTTTCTTTCTTTCTTTCTTTCTTTCTTTCTTTCTTACTCCTACTCGTTCTTTCTTTCTTTCTTCCTTATCCTTACTCATTCTTTCATTCTTTTTTCTTATCCCCACTCTTTCTTTCTTATACCTACTCATTTTTTCTCTCCTTTTTCTTAACATCACTCTTTCTTTCTTTCTTTCTTTCTTTCTTTCTTTCTTTCTTTCTTTCTGTCTTTCTTTCTTTCTTACTCCTACTCGTTCTTTCTTTCTGACTTTCTTATCCTTACTCTTTCTTTCTTATTCCTACTCATTCTTTCTTTCTGTCTTCTTATCCTTACTCTTTCTTTCTTTCGTTCTTCCTTATCCTTACTCATTCTTTCTTTCTTTTTTCTTATCCCCACTCTTTCTTTCTTATCCCTACTCATTCCTTCTCCCCTTTTTCTTATCCTCACTCTTTCTTTCTTTCTTTCTTACTCCGACTCCCCCCACCAACACTACATCTAGCTGTACACGTGGAAGATTGAAAAGAAACTTACCAGCTTTCTTTTACTTCCCATTTAAATATAGTTTTCTTCTATCTCTTGAGTTTGAGTTGGAGACGGCTGTATTCTCCCTCATATACGTTTCCACATGGAATCTTACAAATGCAATCTGTTGTTAAACTATTCTCTCTTGGGAGACTGACTTCATATTTCATTATAATATTTATATATTATTTTATTGTTCATATTTTTTAATCTCTGAAATAAAACAAATACCACTAGGGAACTGGGAGTGTGTGGCACACAATCTGACCATCTGAGTGCTGCATCACTGGAAGAAGCACCAATCAACAGAAAAACTTATGGAACCAGCGACAATTGCCTCAAGTTTTAATCGGCAGAGGATATCCTTCACTAGTAGCGGGAATTCGGGGATGAACCGGTGAAATTTAATATCCTAATTATTACACGAATTTTCCGGGTTATTATCCTCATATTTCTTTTTTCTTTTTACCAATGCATATTCTGTCCTTTCTAGTGTTACCTGAAGTTTGAAACGAAGTGTCCATACAAAGTTATCTGACATATTGA
>VCCN01000724.1:2171842-2185074 GCA_006491835.1 Architeuthis dux
CACGCCATGTTACATCTGTTTATAGGTCAGTGTTGACTGATTGCCACTTGGAGTCAATTTTGATTACCGAAAGCGTATAATTTGAACCACAATTGGACAATAATTTGCACCCCACCCCAAGAAGGATTTCATTGTTCCCATCGATTGATTGTCCATGGAAGTTTATGTAGGTATATACTGCTACAATGAAAAACAATAAATCAGTGGTTTCTTAACCGGGTGCTATATAGAAAATCTGCGGATTTATGGCAAAAAGCTACATCTATCGATTAAAACGTCTATCGTGATAATCTTTGTGCTAATAGCACATTATTAATAATAGAAGAAAGATTGTAGAAAATTATCAACTAAAAATATGTCTCTAGGCAATATAACACTGGGGTTTTGAGGACTTATTTACATTCGCGAACCAGTGAATTAGTCGGAATTGCATTGGGAAATTTAGGTCCAATTTACACACACATTTTAAAATTCCACCAAAGATATACTAATGTGCCAATTTCTATAAAAAAATAGGAATGCATTAAATTTTGAATTAATTATCTTACGAGATGTGTATTTTGTCCTAAAACATCTTATGGAAATATATTTTTTTCAAGTCAACATTTTAATTTTATAAAATCTCATTAAAACATCCTTCGGATTACAACAGTATTATTGTTCTAATTCCCGAGCTTAACTAAATCCGTTGGAATTTTATTTAATCCTGCTCCCTGTCAATTTTAAATTGGCTCTGAATCCGAAAATAAGAAATGCAAACAAACTGTTCTGTTTAGAGAGTTTTTCGTTGGTTTTTTTCATTAAAATACAGTGTACATTTTTGTTATCTAAATAGAAAATATCTGCTGTAAAATATTTTATTATGGTTTTTTAAAAAAGAATGTTGTCATTAAATTATTAATCTTTATGCTTAGTGGGCCTTCTTGCATTCTCATGAAATATTATTATCAGAAAGAATGGTGTTCTACTTCTACTATGCATATAAAGTTTATCAAATTTCGATGTACCTGTGATTAAAAAAAAAAGATGTTTAATTACATACAATACATTTCGCCAGATCCGGTAGCTCGTGATATACCTCCCCTGGAATTTATCTGTTGGTATTGACTAAATTCTGATGGGTTGTTGACATTTCTTTGTCATCCATTAAAAATTTAAAATTAAAAGCAAACACGCCTCTGACAGTGGATGTGGTAGGGGGCGGGGTAAATACATTCATTTTTCACAAAGCTTTTTGTGGAAAGTAAGCAATATTTTCCAAATACAGTCAATTAATCATTAAATTAACTATTTCTTTTCGAATCACATTTCTCTGACGTCAATTCTATTTTTGAAAGAGTTTTAAAACTCATCTTCATTCTTCTGGTGACAGATCCGTCAATTATGGCGGAATCGATAACATTTTAGTCTAAAACGTAGACACGGCCTTAATCTGCTCAGAAATACACTGTGAGTACGCAGAAGTATTTTTCAAAAAGATTTTTACGACTAACTTTATACTATTTTCTTGCAGTTATAACCAAAATTAAACTTTCATAGAAGATATTTAATTATTGCAATACGTTTTAAAATAGCATAACATTGTCCTTGATAATTGATACCCCTCTAGGGCGCGTCAGTAATTTCAAGAGAGGGTACGAGCCCACAAGGAAAAAGTAATAATATCTCTTATTATCTTGGGAATTTCCCATAACATAATATATTAAAAAAAAGAATGTCCGCATATTTGCAATGCCAATTTTAAATCAAACACTTGATTGAAGAGATGGGTGTGTGTGGGTGTGGAGGCAAGGTCCAACTACTAAACGGGGGCGTGGTATTGAAATGGTTAAGAAACACTGTATTAAATAAATGTTTTTTAAAAATAGCTGTTTCCATGTATGACCATTGTTTCATTTTTTATTCGCCTTGGTCATCAAGATGAAAACACTTCTAATCTGGCTAATTCCGCCTAAGGTTTGATGACCCCTGGTCTGAATAACAGACAAAGCCAAGCGTACTAAATGAAAACATTCACCAAAGGTACAACAGAGGGCAGACACTAAGGGGTTGATCAATCGTGGTTTTTAGCGAGGTTCGAAACCGTACCTTTTGTTCTGAAATTGCTTGTCAATACAATACTTTCTACACATTTTTTTAGATCAGATTAAAGCATTTCATCATCATAATCATCATCATCATCATCATCATCATCATCATCATCATCATCATCATCATCAACATCATCAACATCATCAGCATCATCAATAACGACAGCAGCAGTCATTTTAGGTCCGCTGCTGGACAAAGGACATTTCTAACTCCTCCCATGGAGATTGTATGGTCAAGTTTTTTTTATTTCTTTGGGGGGGGGGACTAGTGGCATTGTGGCTCACACATTGCCAGTATTTTTCGGGTGAGCAGGTTTTTAATTCAGAATTGTGCTTCTCCGAGACTGGTTACCTCTCAAGTGTAGAAAACCCAGTCTGCACTGCTATTCCAACTATAGCTGTTGGAGAAGAGATGGAATCATGCCTTTCCCAAGGGAATTTAAATAGCCTCGGCCGGATTCTGATCTCGGCTCGCTGATCCCATTGTCTTTACTTTTAACCGTTACACCACTCACACCTACAAAGCATTTTTATAAACTTAAGTAAATAACCATGCAGAAAGTCTTAGATCAGAGAAAAATGTATTTTTGTCTCATTTGCTAATGTGAATCAGGTCCTTCTGAAATAAAATCTTTATGTCGAATAGATGTATTTGTTTAAAGTGGTCGTCAACAGAATCATACGATTGTATGACCACATTGTCTATACCTTTGGAACATAAGGATATCAGAGAAAAAAAGGAATAATAGAGTGTATTTCAAACAGCACAGTCGAGAGAATGAAAAGACAAAGGAAACAGGATAAAGGTGTCTGAAGTCCACAATGCTTTCCATTTTATCAACGATAATGAAATGTCTGGTTTTAAACAATGCGAAAGAAATATAAAGTGCTGTTTCCTCTGATGCCGATGAAAAGAATCACGATGATGTCATAATGACAATTTCTGATAGAAACATACGGCATTAAACAATGGACCATGTGTATCCATGGGTGTTTGTATGTGTTTGTGTATTGGTGCATGTGTTATATATTACCCCACTATACATAAGTCCTGGACTTTGATAGAAAGGAAACTCAAGACTTGCTTGTAAAGATATCTGGACATATTTTTATTACACAACATACATCTTTGTCGACCGGAGAGTGAAGAGTGGGAGAGAGAAGATAAGGAGAAACGCCAGGCTGTCCCGAGCAGGGACAGCGGTGTCGTACCTTTCGGCTCCTCTGATGTCTGTCTGTCTTCTTTGAGTGTCGAGATGTCTGTACGCTTCCCAGGGATGGCAGTCTTCTGTTTTATAGGTCTCCCCAATGCCTACGTGGTGTGAATCACTGGTTCCCATTTCCTGTTTACAACATTGATGCAATATACCCATCTCCTAAGGTGATCGAGGTCACTTACATTTCCGCCACAGGTGGCCGGATACACAAATCATAACACATGTATGTGTATGTGTAAGTATGTGTACGTGAATTCTGTGTGGGGGGTGTATGTGCTGGTGTACGTGAATGCGGGGATGTGTATAGGCATATGTATGTGCGTGAATGTGTGCGTATGTATGTGTGTGTATCCATGTTTATGTGAGTAGAAATCTGTGTCTGTGTATAAGTATGTGTGTATGTATGTATGTGTGCAGATATATCAATATGTCCACAGCCTAATGATTAAAATAGCATGTATTTTCCACAACAAATATTTCTTTTTCAACATAATCTCCTCACTTGTCAATGTACTCAATTCAGTGGGGATGTATGTGCTGGTGTACGTGAATGCGGGGATGTGTATGCGTATATGTATGTGCGTGAATGTGTGTGTGTGTGTATGTATGTGTGTGTATCCATGTTTATGTGAATAGAAATATGTGTCTGTATATATGTATGTGTGTATGTATGTGTGTAGTTATATCAATATGTCCACAGCCTAATGATTAAAACAGCATGTATTTTACACAACAAATATTTCATTTTCAACATAATCTCCTCACTTGTCAATGTACTCAATTAAGTGGTTATAATTATCACGCAGATCGAACATTATACAGTGTAAATATCAGATCAATATCCAGCTAATAAGTACATGTCAGACATCGGACTTATTCGTCTACCCTCATTGTGTATGTGTGGGTATAATTTTAAATGTGCATACGTGTATATGTACATATGTGTGTAAGTGGGCTCGAATGTTGGTGTATTTATGTGTACGTATTTTGGTGTATGTATGTGTAGGTTTATGTGAGTGTGTATGTGCGTGTATATATGTATGCATGTGCGTATGTTCACATGTGTGTGTAAATGTGCACATCTATTTGTATATACATGTAAGAAATCAAATGATGGATAATTTTATATCCAATCGACAGAATATGATAATTATAATGGCACTTATTAGTCTCACTAATAAGTGTCATTATAATTATCATATACATGTATGTATATGTGTGTATCCATGTGCGTGTAGATATGGGTTTATGTACGTGTGTATGTATGTGTGCACATGTATATGTATGTGTGTATACGTTCATGCGTGTATGCATGTCTATATGCATATGCGTGTGAGTATATATGTGTGCAGGTTTGTGCATGTATGTGCCCGTTGACAGGGTTATATGAAGATCAGAGTCTGGGAAATCTATGGAATAGTGAAAATACTTTATTTCAGATTTTCAGACTGCAGAGGTTGATTGCTATCCGAGTCGTCAAAACTGTTTCCTGTGAAAGGTTCAGAAGTCAATGGTTACCTGACTTAGCAGTCCAATCTGCAGTCCGCTAAATAGTGCTTATTTATTTCCAGAATTAATTTTTTGATAAGCCATCACAAAAATGTGACACAAGGTCAAGAGGAGGAGTGTGGAAGGTACTGGTCTTCTCTATCTTAACTTTAACATAGCTAGACTCGTTTGCTGACCCAGTCGTACTTCAATATTTCTTTCACCATAACAGCACATTTATTCAGAAGATTCCTTTCATTCTACGTTCACCAAAATACCACATTTTCTCTATGAATATTCTACTTAATCCTGGGGTGGGGGGGATAAAAATAAATGATTTGTATGTACATTTAAAATATATATTTACAATAAAATTGTATTAGTATGACCCCCCCCCCACCCCCCACAGACACACTCTTCTAATATGGCAGAAGAGTAAGTTAGCCGGGCGAAAAAAGGGGATGTGGGAAGAGAAATGTCCCACATCCTCCAGAGAACTTTACGTTCTGTCAACTACGGGGGTCGGTGGGTGTATACGAAACACAAAAAGTGGCGACTAAAAAAGGGTGGGTGGGTGATGATCATTTTCTCCCTGGCTGCATATTATCATTCTCATCCAATAAGGATTTCCAGTAACCAGTCATCCTAGGCTTAGCCTTATCTATGTTTATTCGTACACTTACTAGTCTATGATCCGAATAAGTTATGGAAACTTGGACATTCTAAGAGCCCTACGTCTACTCTCCTAACTAATACCAGAGCAATGTAACTAGAGCGTTGAGCCGTATCCGGGTTGTGTCTAGCGGTCCAAGTCCATACTACTTTATCTGGGTGTTCATTTCGGTATCTATCAACTAGATCCATCCGGCTGATCAGATCACGAAATAGAATCACGTCAAAGTTGTTAGTATTTCCCCCTCTATTTCCCTCGCGATCTAACACAGGATCAAGGACGGCATTGTAATCACCTGCTAGGACTACACGTCTTGACGTCGTCACAAAGGGACATATCCGTCGAAAGAAATTGATTCGGTCCGTCTGGCCAGTGGGCGCATAAACCCCAATTAAACGAAACCCATCTCTTCTTGTGGTAACATCCACAACGCACAACCTTCCCGCCGGGACGGCATACACAATGGTACACGTCGCATCCAAGGAACAGCTTATCAGCCAAGAAACGCCTCTCTTGTGACTATCAAGGTATGCTGAGAAAAGATGACCCAACCCCCCCGTCAGTATGCTCTGATAATCACATGGAATACAGTGCGTTTCTTGTATACAACACATGCTCACATTGAGGTGCTGGAGCGTGCTAGTGAGTCTGGCATTTATTTTACTCATCTCTCATCCCTCGCGCATTCACGCTTGCTAAAAAGAGCGCCATATTTAGGCTGCTGGTGTGGGAGTCCGGGCAACGAACATGCTGGGGGTCGTCAGTACACTGGCTTCATGGCCCGTTTCAGTTTTGATGGTGCCGTCACGTGACACACCACCGATGTGCCTGGGGAAGGTTAGCTCAACAGGAGTATACAGGTATGGATGCATGAAAACAGAGTCCCTCCCCGAACAAAATTGTTTTAATTGTTTGAGAGTGGAATGATGCCAGAGTGATCAGGACATTTTGAAAGCGTCATTTGCCACCCTCGACATAGTCCACACCTGTCTGGATCTCTCCCCGACACGGGTCATTGTCAGCAGCATCTGAGTTTTGGAGTTTTGTGCAAGAAGAACAACATTGTTTGTAATCAACATATTTTGTGGTTCTGAATGCTAAATTTCTTGAACATCTTTTTTGAATAGAATTAATTTGTTAAATGAAAGAAAAACACGTTTTTTGTTTCTATTCTTCTAAAATATTGTTCAAAGTTTTTTTTAAGGAGATTAAACAAGTGAACTCATATTGCTATAAGAAGGGTTACCGAACTAGTAAGTTAATTTTGATCCCTCCTGCTCAAAATCCATAATGTCCCGTGCAATCTCAGGAAATAGAAACAGATTTTGTGCTTGTCCAAATAATTATGAGCAATATTTTTTATGTATAAATTATCATTGATAATCTGGCTCCGGGTTTGGCTCCTGCCGACTTTTCTTGTTCCCAAAACTGATATCTACCCTTAAAAGTCGCCAATTTCAGACGATAGAAGAAAATGCGCTACAGGACCTGCACACTATTCCTCAAAATGACCTCCGGAACGAAATCCAGCACTGGAAAAAACGCTGGGAACGATGTATCTGAGGGGACTCATAAGGCTGTAGTTAAAGCAATACATTCGTTTCTTTTTGGTCACACCTCGTATAAAGGTTATGCACGTCTGCATCTTGAGTATCGTGTAAGACTTGGTCACTGTATCTGGTAAGTGATAAACCTCTGGTAGAACAAGTTCAGAGACGTGCAACCAAGTTAGTACATGATTTACGGATTACAATTTATGAGGAGAGATTAACAGAGTTATGTTTAACAACAATAAAATATAGGAGGGATGACTTAATAGAACTCTTTAAAACTATCCATGGGTTTGAATCGGTAGACCCTAAAGATTTCTTTTCTAGAAGAAGTTACAATGGCCTAAGAGGTCATGAACATACTGCTGTAGTAAACAGATGTAGATTAAATATAATAATGTATGTTTCTGCGATAGAGTTGTAGGTATGCGAATTAGTTTGCAAGCGTTATTTCACACCGTCTGGAAACTTTTTAACAATAATTATAACAGTTATTATAACACCTACTCAAGTTATAGCGACATTATTCATATTTCACATTCGTGTCTGAATGTCTTTCTGCGAGCAATAATTCACCCAAACACCTGCAAAAGATTTGTTTTAAAATGCAAAAATGCGGAATCTTGTAAGTGAAATAACAATAGTTAGACCATCAATCATTCATATATACAGTACCTCTCATAGTCAGCACCATTAAAACAAAAAGGGGTGAAGTGTTACATGTTATATGTAGCTTACGTATATAAGAATAATAATTCGAGTGGATACAACTAAAATTAATTATATTATGGCTGTGGCGGCCATTTTCCAAGATGTCCGCCATTAGAATTATATATGTTTAAAAAGGGAAACAAAATTGCTTACAAACATGAATTTAATACTAAGAAAAACTACCTACTAATTCTACCCCCGGGATTCCGAGATTGACATTATTCTCAACCCCCTATGAATCATGTGACCTAGAGATCATTTCAAGATCATTAATAATACATTTTACTACCAATTATACCAATAATAATAATAAAATTCGGAGAAAACTAACACCAGAACTGCTAATAACTTAACATAACTTTACCCAGTCTTGACATCAATATTATGGCCTATGGTAATTATATTAATGTAATATTAATGTAATAATCAACCAAAGACCTCCCAACGAAACATGAGGTCATTGTGAATGCGACGGCCACTCAGTACACACGCCCACTCAATGGCGCCTCACTGCTGACTGAGTAACCCCACAGCAAAGCGTATGTTCATGCATGCTTGTCCCCTCTGATTGTTTGACTAGTTACATTAAGGCCGCGTAACCGGTTCTTGAGACATTCAAAATGGCTGAATACTTTCCGGACACATCTTGTACGAGTCAGATGTAAAAGGAAGGTCATCAAGAAAACAACATATTTCCTCAAGCCACAGCAAGTACCGGGGATGGCATTTGATTGTCCAATATTCGCAGTAGCAAAACATATCCAGTGGCGCTTCCCAGAGCTACTTGGTGTGTACAAGTTTCTAGTAATGTTTGGTGACCTTCATCACTGAAGCAGGCATAACAACACGTGGCTCGACACAAGCTTTATTGCCATGTGCACACATTACAAGAACCAGGCCTGCTCACCAGGTAACAGATTTAGCTCCAGCAAAGCTCCACCAACAAGCCTATATTCATGATGAGACGAATCAAACATTCCAGGAATGGAGAAACAGTATGAAGTCATATCTAACGTTTCTCTCCTGGGACATTATACTAGAGACAGAATTACACATTCTAATTTTCATCAGAGCACATCGGGTGAAGTATTTCACTCTCTATGTAGAGGCTCTCTCAAACCTACTGTGGCTCTTTTTCAGTCTTGACCACTATACTTACAGTAGATTGATAAGGGGGATATGCTGTCCTGACCCGAGAAGATTAAGTCTAAATTTGAAAGGAAATGAGTTGTGAATAGGTCGAGCAAACGTTTTTCATTTATGCCTATAGGTCAAGCGCATGAACGAGAGAACTGCAAAGTAAAAGATCATGGAGCTGCACGTTTGGCCCAACATCGCTGGATGTTAGAAGTTTGAAGAAGCAATTTGCACGTTATAGTCTGGGGGTAAAGTGTTACAAAAATAGGGGTCCGTGTGTTCCAGGCTGATACAGATGTTAATGTGTACAATATGAATATTAATGGTGATAATCTTAAAAATTGTCTGGATGCCAAAATCAAGATGGCGGCCAAAATGGCTACCAAAATAATAAAAAGAAATCATAGGTCTAATTCTGATGATACACATGAGTGAAAGATGTCATTCTTCTCGTTTTAATGTGTAGATTATGAATAATGATACTAATAAGTAACATGCATTGATGAGGCGAGGTGTTCACTTATCATGCCATCCAACGTATGACATAAAACAATAAAAATATAATAAAACATTTTCTTTTCAGCTTTGTGTACACATATTGTCTACAATATGCAGGCACTGAACCAAGTACAACTTGCTCTTGAGGTGAAGAAGAGAAAGCTTTCCATTGATAATTTGTGTCAACTTGCCAGACTGAATCATCAGAAACATGTATACAGAATCTAACATTAGTTATGATAAACTTGTGCAATGTGTTATAAATCGTTCTGTTTGGGGCGATGAAATATTTGTGATACCCTACAAAAATGTATACTGAGTCTTTACAAAACAAAGGACATGAAGAAGAAAAGAATGAAGAGCCAGGTCCTTCACCACAACAAAGGATTGTAGTTACACGTGCCCATATACCAGCTTACGACAAACCCAAAGGTTTCTTCTGTGATCATTGATACACGATACAAAGCTAACTGATCTGGCATGTTTACTCTTACGAAAGAAGTTCATTTCAGAAGAAGATCCCGTAATTAATGAAGAAGAAGAAATGGATGTTAATAATTCTGATTGTTCACCAACAAATGTTACATCAACTCCAACCTGGTCTGGCTACTCTTTAATAGGTAAAATAAAACCAGTGACCAAAATTTCCATGTTATCTTTGATTGCTGCATCATCTACAGATCATTCGGTTCAGCTTGTGAAATATTTGGAAAACATCAATTCCTGTGTAGTTGGATCTAGCAGTAGTTGGATCAAGTAGTAATGGCGTTGTATAAATATCCCAAGCAACTAGAAATGGCAAAAACACTGCCAAGGAAAATGAGTATTAAAAGCGGGTGAACTGCACATTGTTATTGCCGAATTGCATACCATTGGAGACTTTATTTGTGGATGCAGTATTCCTGGACTGTGCATAGAAAGTAATATGTATGGCACTGCTACAGCTCAGCAGGAACTGACCTGTATTGCCCGAAAAACCGAAAGATTTGCATTGGTACGTTCAACAAACCAGACGAACGAACATCAAAGTTCCTCTTTGAAACTGAGGAAACGACAAGATAATGTAATTCATTTGATAATGGATTTTGAATCTACAATTAATCCTCTTGTGTGAAATAATACTCAATTAATACACTTGGTCAGTCAACACGTATTTTCCTGCAGAAGTAGAAGAGTCAAAGAGGCTGGTAAGCAAATGTTCTTAGATTTTGTGAAAAAAACGTAGTGAGCCAAACATAAAACATTTTGATCACCTATGAAGAAGTTGAAGTTAAAAAGTTGCAAAAGTAAAAGTAAAGAGAGGAGGGAAAGTAATTGAAATGAAGTCCAATACTCCCCTATTTTCCAGGCTCGTGATAGCTTCCAGATCAATATCTGATGTAGATATGAAACCGTGTTTAAGTAAGTATAAGTTTTCCACAGTGACCAAATCACTTTTTGCTAAGATGGAAGCATGCATCATTGTTTTGCTAAATACTTGAAGAGATTTTACTGATAAAGTGAAAACTTGTAGTAGTGGGTCAATCCAAGTTAGCCCAGCATCAGCAATATCTGTCTCTGAAATGATTGCAGTAGTCTAGGACAAACCAGCTTCGGTAAAAACATGCCATGACTTTGGGCTGCTTTTCAGCAACTTCATGGCTGATAAACACAAAACTTACACAGAAATACATCTCATATTTGATTCCTAAAAAGATGGATCTTTAATAACTGCTATTAGAGATCACTGGAAAAGAGCTACTGGTGGATCCCATTACAAAATATTGCCAGCAACAAACATAGGTAATACTACATTGAGAGAATCGCTGACGAGAAAACAAAAGACGAGTTGACCAAATTCCTTGCAGATTATTTTATTAAATATGGTACTGAGCACAAGAAGAGTTCTGTTGTTAGTTGGCAGGAAAATGCAGCAGCTGCACACACTGATGTTACAATGTTGAGAACTACAGAAGAAGAAGCAGATAATAACATAATTCTGTATCGTGTTTTTGTGGCTCAAAAAGGAACCAAAACAATGCATATTTTTCTCCTGATTTCGACTAGCTCGCAGGAGATACAGGAATCTTTCTTGGGCCAGGGATGAATCAATTTGTAAGTCTAAGGTCAATTTATGATTCCCCGGGCCCTTTAAAAGTCTTTGCATTGCCAGGGATGCATTCATTGTCAAGATGTGCCACTACCGGTTCCTTTGCAAACAAAGGGGAAAAAGACTTGGTGGAAAACCTTTGAATCAACCACTGATGGCATTCTTGAGTCTTTAGCTGATCTTGGTAAGACACCCGATGTTTTACTGGAAAAGATGGCCATCTTAGAAAAGTGTATTTGACAACTATATGTGCCAACAACATTGTTAGTGGATATAGGTGATGTAAGATGGTGTCTGTTCACTAAAAACAGTTCCATGATGAACATTTACCACCAACAAGAGGAGTACTTCAACCAGCAATTGAAACCTAGATTGTGTAACGTTAACTCCCTTCTTGTGGTGTCTCTTTGTTACTTATATTACATTCAAATGATCTCCACACTTAAAAACGTGTAATACACATATTATTTAATGCTATATTTATTTATATAGGACAACCTTAATTTTCCATATTTATTAGTATCTTTGCCGCCATCTCAAGATTATATGCTATCTGGAAATGTTTAGGCTTAAAACCATTATTATTTATAGTCTACCCACGACAACGAATAAATTGTGACTTCTTGTACATTTGTATCATCATACATAGACTAACTATGATTGGCCGTTTTAGCCGCCATCTTGATTACGGGTTGCCTGATAATAGTTTTTGATCTTAACACATTTGATATTTATAATGTACACGTTAAACCGAATAAATTGGGACTTCTTCCACATTTATATCATCGCAAATAGATCGACTATGATTTTTCATTATTTTGGTAGCCATTTTGGCCACCAACTTGCTTATGGGACACCTGACAAATCTTGAATCTAACACCTTTGTTATTTATAATCTATGCATTAAAACGAATACACTGAGACATCTTCCACACTTTTATAATCACAAATAGACCAACTACTATTTCTTAAAAATATTTGCTAGCCACCTTGACCGCCATCTTGGATTTGGGCCTTCGTCATCGGGAGGAAAATCGTGAACTTGGACAATCAAAAAGAAGGACTCGGAAAACTTGTTTGTAAAAATATATGAACATCTTTTTTATTGCTTAAGTTAAATTTTTGTCGGCCGGTGACTGAAGAGTGGGAGAGAGATAAGGGTGCCGAGAGACCGTTCCCAAAAGGAGAACTTGGTCTTATGCCTTCCCAGCCCTAGGCGGTCTGCCCCCACGGCTGTTTGGGTCTCTGTCCTCTCTTGGGTCCTGAGTTTTTTGTCTCGTCTGCTTCCGTCTCGGCTCTGAGCTTTATGGAGTTTTCGAACGCCCATGCTGGTGTCGATTCCGGTTTCCACATCCTGTTTTTGGGACACCTACGCATATGCTAAGATGACCGGGTCACTTCCACTTCTCGTGGTAGTATATCATAACATTCCTCCTCTCCGTATTTTTCAAAATATACACCCTATGGCTATTTTTCCAGCATCTCTCTCTCTCTCTCTCTCTCTCTCTCTCTCTCTCTCTCCCCCTGACTCTCCACAAGAGAAAAAAAAAACACAAACAAAACAACCCATGATCCATTTGGCACAAAAATAAAATCGGGTTCGGAAAAAAATTGGTTAAATAAAAATCGGTACATTAGTCCTTTTTTCTTCAACAGGTTTAACCTTTTTTTTTCTTTCATCACTTTCTTACATCCTAAACGCCAGACCCCTCTCCGTGCCCATACTAAAGAAAGAAAACCTAGATTTTCTTCCATGATCCATATCCTCACAGGGCTTTA
>VCCN01000724.1:2200678-2211234 GCA_006491835.1 Architeuthis dux
ATATGGAATAGGCCAGAGAAACTAGAGAGGTGACATGCTAGTCAATTTCTCAGAAGGATACGGATTAAAGATAACTAATATATTCTTTTAAACACGTGAAGGTCGTAAGTGGACATAGAAAAGTCCAAATGGTATAACAAAAAAGAAATTGAATTCATAATAATTAACAAGATCAATAACATTAAAGACGTTATCGTTATAAACAAAGTAGACATAAGAAGCAGAACTAAATTTAACTTTAAAACTGAAATAAATAAAATGATTCTTAAGAAGAAGAAAACCCTAATAACATAGCGATAGAGAACATTAGCAACTTCACAGTAGCTTCACCAGATACCAGATTCCAGACTAGCAACATGGATATATAGGAAAAGAGTAATAGCCTGACAAATATGATTAATGAAGCAGCAGAGATAGTAGACAATGCAAACATAAACAATAACACAGGGAAATACTCTAAAACAACATTAAACTAATCAAGAAATATGATGATGGAAACAAAAAAGCAGAACTTAAATTAATAAACAAAACAAACGAGAAAGGTAAGAAGAAAATAATGTAATGGATAGTAGATGCTATCAGAAAGGGGAAGAGCTTTACACTCATACCGGCAAGTTGTCAAAAATAACTGAAGAATACTATGAAAATGTATACGTTTCAAAAATAGAAGTACCAAAAACTGATAAGCTGATATATACTAGTTATATCCCAGGCATAACAGAAGACGAAGTAGTGTTTGCATTACGAAATATTTAACACGGTAAAGCCCCAGGCGAGGATGGCATAGCGACAGACCTATCAACAAAAAACGTCTTAATTTAGATGAGAAAGCTCTAAATTGGCAGAACTGGAATTGAATTACCTCCCTGGGCTTTAGCGTTTCGGCAATGGTTTATCCAATTCATCTAGTACACGACTTTTATTTAGCACTAAAATCAATTACTAGCTACCTGCACGCACTTGTTAAAACTCTTTAAGACGTATTGCAATAATTAAATATCTGCTTTGAAAGTTTAATTCTGGTTATAATTGCAAGAAAATAGCATCAATTTAGTCATAAGAAAGAAAGATTAGTTTGCGTGCTCACAGTAGGTTTCACACCGTAAAAAGGCTATGTTTACATTTCTACAACAAGAATACCCAATTGACATGATAGATGTGAGTGTCACCAGAAGAACTGAAGTCAATTTTTGAAATTTCTTCAGGAATAGAATTGATCTCAGAAGGTCTCATCTGGTACGGAAGTTGTCCCCTTTACACCCCAACGCTTGGCCCATCCAGAATATTTAGGACTTGAGAGGGTGTATGAAATATTTTCATAAAAAGAAGAAAAAAAGGTGTTATAGTGGTGTACCTTAAAGGTTTGGGGATTTGGTGCAAAATAATGATTCATTATACATTTTAATGAGGTGCGCTCGTACCCCTACATCATCCTAAATCCACCACTACGTATCAATTAGTAAAACTATCACGCTACTGTACACCACACAGTCACTTCTCCATACGGGTGATGTACATGTCAGCCACGTGGCACCCGGGTTGGGTGCGCAGGCTATTAGCAGAAACCACACTGCTAGTCATATCAGCTGACCTGCGAAGGCCGGCGACCAGCGCTGTTATGTAGAATTTTAAAAATCTGTCACACTTGACTTCGTGGTCCATTGACACTTTCTTAAGGTTTTGCGCATGTATTGTATCTTATAGTACACGTGGTTCAGATTACCTGGCCAGCGATTTTTCTCGACATAGCTTTGGATACATATGACAAATGTTTTCAGACAATGTTTCAGCCCCGTTGATCTATTTGACTTCCAGTGTGAGGACGACACTGCATACATACTGCGGTAGCTTGTATAGTGTGGCTATAGCGTAGATCTTGCTGCGAGATTCCTTTATATATGGATTTTCCACGGACCTTTGACAAAAGGCGACATGGGTCGATAAAAATGTCCTAAACGTGTAACATTTTAAACTTATCATAATAATCCTTGCGTCATTATTAGAAGAAAGATTGTAGAAAATGTTGATGGAACAAGTTTTTCTGTAAACATCATAATACCCGCTTTAGGTAAGCAAAAGTATATATTTTTTTCGTTTTGAAAAATATCTTTAAAAAGTCTACCTTTATCCATTGTAAATTCGACTCACTCTGGCTAATATTTAGACTTCAAACTGATAGTCTCTCAACTATTCTATTGGTTGTAGTCCGATCCCTTAGGTCAAAAAAGGGTGGGGGAGGGGGCGTTACATGCCGGACACAATTTTCAATGCATTCAACAAAGATGTATTATGTTATATATATTAAAATAAATGTTTCGAACCCGACGATTCCAAAACTGGCCTTATATACAACCAACTATGAATCATGTGACTCCTAGAGGTCATTTCATGTCATTAATAACACATGTTACTACTTAGTATCAACTAAAAATAAGATTTTATGTACTTTACATTACGTTTTGAAACACGAGATTTGTGTGTTGCACCGTTTGATGTTAATTCTTCGTTCGTGTACCGTGGCGTTTCCTGAAAGGAACTGATATGAAAGTCAATTGGTACATTGAGAAAAATGAAGTCCGATTTAAAATATTATGTTCATTTGATTCAACTTTACTCGTAGCGACGCTCGGGGAATCTGTAATGCAAGATACGTGATGCTACAAAATCGAATGTCAACACACTTTGTAGGTTAAAGTTCTCATTTAGAACAATGTTACACTTCATAGAATGTCAAACACACAGACAAGGTATAGCTGCTACTGTGTTTCTCTTTTAAATTCTGTTGCATGTATCTCATATTTTTACACTTCACGTCAAAAAGCTGTGCAGCTCTAGAAACACTGAGTTCGTCTAACCGTGCCTCCTGTGGAGTGGGTGGCGGGGCCGTGGACAGTAGTTCTAGCCTTGGACAGCTAGTCCTGGTCTCTCTCCCTCCTCCTTGGATTTTTCACCTCTATTTATAACATGTGATCTTTTCGTGATGTTAAAACATTACATTATATTTTTGTTTGCGTCAGTAAATTCTTTAGCCGGATCAGCCGACATTCTTTTAGCTATTCTAAATATTTTGTACAAGCATTTCATGAGATTCAGGATTCACTCTGTAATATTTTGTGTTTGTTATTTTAACAAAACAAAACCCCCATTTTAATAACATTCCTTACTTTTCAATTTCATCCAAATAAAACAATTCATTCTGTTTACCAAAGTAATTGTCAATATAACCCTCATCCTAATCCCTGGCCTAACAAACACATTCTTTATACACTGCATGATTTTGAATATACGCATTTAAACTTATGCTATCTATCTATAGTGGTAATATTGCTATAGCCGTTTCCCTGGAAGAATCCTATGCGACACCCAGACAGGCGCTGTTAGCCGTCAATTAAACCACCTGCACATGCGTGATTCTCCCAGAAGAAACTTCTACACAGCTGGAGATGTTTTATCACATTCCTTTCTTCACAGTAAGATAAGAAGGTAAGTGATTATTTATTAATTTTGACTAGTTGTTGCTTTGCCTTAATGTTTTTGGTTGTTTTCATCACACATTTTAACTTTAAAAAAGAATTGTATTGCAATATGTCACCAAATAATAATAATTGGATATTTAAGTAAAGAAAGATCTCTCATCAAGAACGGTGACCCTTTCAATACGTGATCTATATTCCACCCTTAGCTACCACTCAATAATATTTAATTGAATTCTAGTATGTATAGACATCCAGTCTAGTGCTCAATAAACGTTATTGAACTAATCTGTCTGTTATCTAGAATCTTAAGAATATTGGACAGAAGCCATCTGAGTATTTTAAAGAAGTTATTGTCAAACGAGAAAGAACTGTACATGCAACAGTTAGACGGAATTCTCTGCCATTTTTAAACACACTAACACCACTGAAGTCTAAAGTAGCAGTGTGCTCAATGATGTTTATTGCAAAGCAGCAGAACCAAGGGGACTTGGCTGGATCTTTCACTCATGAAAATCAACCACAGCCACCATCCATTTCTGATTTTGGTCAACGTTACACAGGAACAAAATCAGAAATACTAAAACTCTTTGAGCCGATTAGTGAAGTTGATAAAATATTTGTTTGCTCAATTGAAGATGGTGGATTACTACTGCACACAATTGACCCAACAGGAAACACCTTCCAAGAATATACAAATGAGTTGGACAGAAAAACTGTAGACTGTCAAAAGGGTGCACGTTGTCCAAGATCGCCACTTCCAGTTAAGCATTAGAAGGGGAACTCGTGACAACAAAGGAATATGGATTAGAATCAAAGTATCAGAAACCCATTTCAAAGACTTTTTAAGAAGTTCAAAGAAGGGTTGAATGAACTCATAAGCCATACAGTTAGGAATACAGAATTCCTACCAGACCAAGACATATACATTACTCAACACACATCTGTTGTTCACAAAGGACCAGGTCTTGAAATGCAAGATTTACCATATGAAGAATATTGATGTACGCATACTTTTACACATGAAGAATGCACTTCACTGTAAGTACAAAAACATCGGAGAGTGGATAGATATCCTGGTTCTACTTATTGGGCACTTCTATACCTTCAATGACACATTTCCTGATATGGACGTTGTGGTTGACGTTGGAACTGGAAATGAGAGGAAGATGTATGACGTAAGAGCAATCTGCACACATTTGGCAGAAACAAGTCCATAGCACTTCCTGTCTTCCACAGTTTCACTGGGGAGACTGACACAACATTAGCATTCAGAGGAAAAGGAAGGAGACAGCATGGTTAACTTGGGAACGCTTTGGTGAAGTAACAGAAGCTTATTCATGGGAGATAACCCCTTTTATTCTTTTACTGCTGAGGCTCTCCATTTCAAAACTCTTGAGCACTACACAGTTCTGCTGTATGGCAGATACACAGATGCAGACAGTGTCAATGATGTACGACGATCACTGTTCCTGAAGAAGAGCCGATCATTCGAACATATACCGCCAAAACAGGTGAGTTACTCTTGGAATTTCATTTATAAATTGGAGAAAATCCTTACTTTGCAAATATGTTTTAGTGTTTTTCAAAATGGGTTCCACACATAACAGTTTCCTACTTCATTTTTACAACACAACTACCGTACATGCAACTTAATATAATATACCGTCGTAACATATATATTATAACTGTTTCCTGACCTCAACAATACATGTGATGTCTCTTGTAGGATGCACTCATGAAACATGTGAAGAGAATATCCTATACATGTGGCATCTGGACAGCATGTATACAGCCACAATTGATCATTCCATCTCCTAGTGACTAAGGCTGGTAGAAAGACAAAGAAAAGTGGGTGCCTGTGTGGATAACGATTGCAGAGGCTGTAAAAAGGTTTGCACCCGCCGCTCCTTCTCCAAAGCCGGACCAGTGCACAGAATTATACACCTGTATCTGACAATGCCTCCACTTGTTTGGTTTTCTCAAACATTTAATGTCTAAGGTGTTCACAATACCCATATGCACAATGATGTTACAGTCACATTTGGAAATAAAAATGTGTAACCAATATCCAATATGTTATTTTGGGGGCTGAAGAAGTTGGTTTAAAGGTATAATTGAACTATTTTGGTAGTTGTAGCAACGTTTTGATCTTGTTTTCAGCACGGCTTTATTATGTATGCACCGATAATAACATTAATACTTCCATAGCCAAAGCAAGCCACACGCGACGGTTGGTAAGATATTTCATTAAATCTCTTTTTCCTGTAAAATTCTCTGTAATCAGGAGAGAACAATGATTTTTTTTGTGTTGTGTAAATGAATTCATCATCTACTAAATAGAAAAATAAACTTTCTCTTATCTCAATTAGGAGAATTGAAGGGAGAGACTGACTAACGTGACTTACGGGAGACAGTAATTATAGGGTTTATGACATTAAATTACCTCTGAATATCATCTATGTAAGGTTAAATAAGCTCATCTTTGGAAATCCTCAGGGGCGAATTAGGGGATAGGTATAATATTAATCGGATATTATTTCAAATTTCCATGTATTCTAGGATTCTTTTTATACGGCCATCTTGGGGAATGGTCGCTACTACCACAATATCAATGATTTTGCTTGGGTCAATTGAAAATCTTAAATATAATCACCTCATCCCTGAAAGTTTGGTGTTTTTGTCCAGCATGTAACACTATAGTCACTAAGGGAGCGGACTATTGGACCTCCTCTGTCCCAATTCCACACCGAAGAATATGTGAGGACATGGCTTATTAGAGGCAGAAGGCGCGCTGACGAAATGGCATGCAGAAAGAGCAGATGACAGAAAAAATGGAGATTATATACTATTATGGATCATTTTGTAATGTAAACTGGAGTGTAATTCACTTAATCCTCGTGTTTATTCGTTAATATATAAGTAAACATTTCAGAAATGTAGATTGTACTTACATGTATATATTGGCCGATAATCGTACGTATAATACAACATATAGCTAGATTTTTAAAGTTGTAAACTGTACACTATTTATATTGGCTGATCATTGCGACCGAGCAGAAAGCGAGCGAGCTCTTATGTATTGGTCACAGAACTGACCCATATCCCGGACACTATTACAGATAGAAGCCTTTACTATTCGATAAAATGTGTTTTGAAGATTCATTTAGACTTAAAAAAGGACGCGACTAGGGCCGGTCCGTGAGGATCTAAAAACAAATGCTAGATAGAAGTCTCTCCATATATACAAACGAATATTTCTAAAATGCAAACTGCTGCCCGGTAAACGAGGGAGAATTGATATCGTCACTTTTAGTGAGGATATCTTTATCTCGTTGTAGTGAGACATTTTGTAATATGGTAAATTTCAGGGCCATTTTGTTATATTATTATATGTACTATATACATACAACTAAATAAGGATATCCTTGCTAGAAGTGACGATATAGGTGGTTATAACGTCTACCGCCCCTTCCTTCTCAACCTCAGCTTCACGGATCTTAGTGTACCCCGAGTTCCTAAAACCCTTTCCATCACTGATTACTACTACTACTACTACTACTACTACTACTACTACTGATGCAGCTGCTGTTGTTCTTGCTGCTGCTAACCACATTTCTCTTTCCCATTCGATCTCAACCTTAATCATAAAACAACCGTGTCTCCGCCTCGCTCACTAATATTACGCACCAACTATTCCTGTAACCTTGCAAAAACTTTCCAACATATATTATTATTATTATACTTATAATTATAAGTATAAATGTTAATTACTACATTATTTTAGGCAACAACACCTTTGTGTGCACATCATTTTTCTTTGTGCGCGGGTTGCAAAATATGTGTGCGTGCAGCTTAGAGGGAGGTTTGCTTGCGACTGAAGCTAACTAAATTAGAGCCAGAAATTTAGTTTCCAAGACGACTGGAGTCAGACAGCGATGAGAGCTTCAGCCCTTATTGTAGGGAATGATCTCATCAAAGTGGTGTTATGCCGTATGACTATTCTATTCTCACTAGCAGACGACAGATTGCCCAACAAAAAAAGCAAAGTACAAAGAAAGTGATGACGAGTTTACGTAACTTTCTAAGCGACGCAAATGCTTCTCTGCAAAGAAGTAATTAAGTGCTGGGTCCCAAAAACGGCACATCGCTCTAGCTTTTTTCTTTCTCCTCTTCTATCTTATGATGTGTTGTTGATCATTAGACTTTACTTTTACACTTTAGTTTAGGTGTAGTGGGGCTGGAAGAGACGAAGTGAATGGTTTTGTAACTGACTACAGAATTGCTAGCTGGAGTAAAGTCTGTATTAATTGAATTATTTGTGTTGATGTGATTTTTGTAATATCTTCGGTGAAACTTTCTCATTTGTTTGTTAATGTAATCAATTGTAGCGACAGAAAGAAAATTCTGAAGAGCGGCACGCATAAATAAACGAGGAATGCAGTAATGACTTGGAAGTGAACAGCGTCAATCTCGTAATTGAACTTCCCTGACATACGACGTCGATAATGATCAAGGCGAGAATAGAGAGATAACAGATGCATTAATGACACCAGAAAGTTGTGAGATTGTGAGTGATTGAGGAGAACAAGACTGAGGCTAATGGTGGGGAAGTGATGGGAACGAGGCTGAACTAATTGGGAAAGAAGTAAAACGCAAAGAAGAAAAGGAAGGGGGAAAGGGACCATGAGAAAAAAAAGAAAGAGGATAGAAGAAGAAGAAGAAGAAGAAGAAGAAGAAGAAGAAGAAGAAGAAGAAGAAGAAGAAGAAGAAGAAGAAGAAGAAGAAGAAGAAGAAAGCGGGCAAAGTAGAAAAGAAGGAGGAAAGGGACCAAGGGAAGAGAGAAAGAGGTGAGCGAAGAAAGGGGACCAGAAGAAGAAAAGAAAAAGAACAAAAATTAAAGAAGGCGGAGGAGAAGAAGAAGATAAAGAAGAAGAGGTGGAATAGGAGGAGGAGGCGGAGGAGGAGGAGGAAGTAAAAGAGGAGGAATAAAAAGGAAACGAAGAAGAAATAGGAAAATACACAGAGAAGAAAGGGCAAAAGACATAATACAAGGAGAGGAAAGGAGAGAGGATAAAAAATAAAAAAAGGATGAAAGAAGAAAGAGATAAAAACGGGAAACTATTGACAATGAGGCTGTTAGAAATAGGAAGGAAAATGGATGGTCGAGTGAAGAAGTTAAAACCAAAGAAGAAAAAGAACGAGTAAACTAACTAAGCGGGAAAAGAAAGGGGAGAATGAAAGAATGAAATATAGAAGAAGGAATAGGGAAAAACACAGAGAAGTAGAATAGAGAGGAAAAGAGACAAGAAGAAACAGAAGAGAGACAAAGGCGGAGTAAAATGAAGGAGAAAAAAGAAGAAAATAAACAAAAAGGAGACATAAGAGGAGAGAGGAATAAAAAAGAAAAGTAAAGAATCATGGATATGAAAGAAAGAAGAACAAGAAGAAGACATATGGAAAGAGCAAAGCGGAAGACACAAGAAGAAAGGAGAAAACGTAGAAATATAAGATGAAAGGAGAGGTTATACAAAAATAACCAAACAAAATGAGAGAATAAGAATAATAATAAGAAGAATAAGAAGAAGAAGAAGAATAAGAATAAGAAGAAGAAGAAGAAGAAGAAGAAGAAGAAGAAGAAGAAGAAGAAGAAGATATAAAAAGATCCAAAAGATCTGAATTTTAACTACTTTACTACTACGGGCAGAAATCATGTTTGCAAACTTAAGATGCTTTCAAGATACCTTAGCGTAGAATATTAAAAATAAATTAAACCATATAACTCTTGTTCTAATGAATAATGTTATATATGAAATATATTCTTTTTATTTTCCATAAAATACCCTGAAAAGATAGATGCTTTTAACATTAAGAAAGTGTTAATTTTAAAGGGCTTCTTTGTAATTTTTTTCAAACTGTTAAAAGGAAAAATCCTGAGTCTGTAGACTTATATTAGAAATGTTGATGAATTTCAAAAGTAAATTTTCATTTTGTTTTTGAATCAAGAAATTCAGGCTCTGTCAATGTATGTATGTATGTATGTATGTATGTATGTATGTATGTATCTATCTATCTATCTATCTATCTATCTATCTATCTATCTATCTATCTATCAAAGGAAGGGTAAAGGAATCGAGAATATAAAAGATGAAAGGAACCAAACGGAAAGAAAATGAAGCAGACGAGGAAAATATATAAGAAGACAAAACAGAAGAGGAACAAGAAGAAAAAGAAGACGAAGAAAAAGTAAGAGCAAATAGGAAAACAATGAAAAGGAGAAAGGCAAGAAAAAGCCAAGAAGGAGAGGAGAGAGGAATGGAGTGGAGAAGAAGGGAAAGAACATAACATATGTACAGTGTACCACCACTGTATAATACCAGCACGACCTACGGATATGACACATGGAAATTAACTAAATCACTTGAAAACAAACTCAGAATATCACACAGAGCAATGGAAAGAGCAATGTTAGAGATCAATGTTAGAGAGACCAACATGGATCAGATAACAGACCAAAGATAGAAGGAGGCTTCTGGCCAATTGAAAAGTTTCAAATTGTATGATTTGACACCGAGATCATCCATATCAGACGAGCGTACGCAACTTTATTGCAATTATATTTCATACATGGCCGCCATCTTGAATATTCAATGACCGTGACGGAAATGTCCGGTACGCAACTGACCTGTCACCGCTATTCTCATCTATGACTGTGTATGCAGAACAATTTCGTCACAAATAAAAAAAAAAACTTGGATTAACAGGGATGGGTTTCTACCGACTAATTTTGCGAATATTCTAAACAGAACATGGAGAGGGAGGGGGGATTTTGTTTATTATAAGTGCAGACGTAGATCAAAGTAAATAAGAGAAAAGGAAACGGGGCGGGGCGAAGCTAAGACAAAACATATGTTTAATAACAAGCCTAAAAGTCAGATCATAGATGCGCTAGTTCTTTTCTTGCATGGAGATCTAGCAAGGGCATTGTTGCCAACTTTATTCTCAAGTTTACCTCTAAAATTGAGTCAAAACACATCTAGTTTCTCCAGATATATATCTAAAATCTAGGATATATATTACATA
>VCCN01000724.1:2350326-2362614 GCA_006491835.1 Architeuthis dux
TATGTCATTTCCGGATTTCGTCATCCACGGATTCTGGGTGTCATGTGAACATCCTGTTTTACTTTGACCCCGGCACCTGCTGTGTCCAACTTCCTGCCGTTAGGCCCACGTTGAAACACCTGCAACTTCAGTCGCTATCCTGTTTTTACTCTCACACTTCAGTCGATATCCTGTTTTCACTTTCACATCCGTCCAGGTGTCAGTTATTCCGGAAACACAAGTATATCATAACAAGCCTTACTAACAGAATAGGGTCAGTATACGAGGGTCGATTGATAAGTTTACGCTCACATGTCTGGAGTCATATCTTTGGAACTTAAAATTCAGCGTTTGTTATCTTTAATCGGTGGCACTATTGATACCTATGCTTGGCCTGCTGATAGGATGACTTGCCTTGTGTTTTCAATGCAACCTGGTCAAATATCACATAAGAGCAGATTTGGTAATTCCGATGCCTGAATAAGAGACAATTCTAAAGTTGCATAAGAAAAGTGGAGGAGAATAAAAGAAGAGAAAGTACAGAAGACAAACAAGAACAAAAGGAAGATAAGGAGACCTTACTTTTCTTGGCTGTGGTTGTGTATTACCCGTTGGCGACAGTCGTCGGTGTTCGAGCCAAGGTACAAGCCAGAATTTCTGATTGTTCAAGGCAGACACATCTCCATCATATTGAAGACTGGCTCAGTGCGACCCTCCTACCTCATATTTACTTTCATTTGACCTTGTGCAGTACAAAGCTAAGTTAGAGAAGTTTTCCTTAGTCCCCTGCAAAAGCTCACGACATTGATTTTAAAGTACCGGCGCCTAAAAAGAAAAGTAACATAAGTACCATTGTATGTTCTGTTTCTTTCAACCGTCTTATTCTCCAATGCCGTTCTCTGTCTATTATTCTCCAATGCCGTTCTCTGTCTATTATTTTCCAATGCCGTTCCCTGTCTATTATTCTCCAATGCCGTTCTCTGTATATTATTTTCCAATGCCGTTCCCTGTATATTATTTTCCAATGCCGTTCCCTGTATATTATTTTCCAATGCCGTTCCTTGTATATTATTCTCCAATACCGTTCCCTGTCCATTATCCTCCAATGCCGTTCCCTGTCCATTATCCTCCAATGCCGTTCTCTGTCTATTAACTTCATGTCGTTCCCTGTCTATTATTCTCCAATGTCGTTCCCTGTCCATTAACATCCAATGCCGTCCTCTGTCTATTAACACCATGCCGTTCCCTGTCCATTATCCTCCAATGCCGTTCTCTGTATATTAACTCCATGCCGTTCCCTGTCTATTATTCACCAATACCGTTCCCTGTCTATAACGCCATGCCGTTCCCTGTCTATTATTCTCCAATACCGTTCCCTGTCGATTAATTCGATATTTCATAAATGTTTGTGTCCCCCCTTCTTCCTCCAGACAGGATCAATAATACCCGATTTTGAATTGTCTCCATTGATTATAGCTTCTGTATATTCACAATTTTTAGATCGGAAATAAAGAATAAGCACTCGGCGAGACTTAAACTCGCATCCCTTTTGTACGTATCACGCGTACATGCCGCACCAATGGAGCTAGAAGGCTGAACATTTCAACATTTCCTCATTATTATGTCTTGAAAATGTTTTTTGTTTGTTTGTTTGTCCCCCCACCCCCAAATAGGTTTTTAGTTAGTAGTTCAATTTGCAATGTAAGTTTATGCTAAATTGATCATTAGTTTGTATTTGCTAGTTTTGTGAAAATTTAGAATTTCTTTAGTGATCACTGCCCAACTCAGAGAGAAGTAACAATACGACATGTTGCCAAAAGATATTGGTCACGGGACGGTTTCTATTGAGTGACTAACCAGACTTGTTATTATTAAATTGAATTCTTTCTCCGAGAGCTTATTCTCATTTCTGATCATCGCAGTTTACTGCCGTAGACCGACGGTCAGAGTAGATGCGATGAAAAGCTACTAACATTAGGATGAGAGAAATCTTCGTAAAATATAAATAATGATTTCGCCGCATGTGTTATCTGAAATTCAATAGGTATATGTAATATTTGAGTGCTCTCACAGATCTAAGCATCGACGCTAATAATGAGGACTTTTTAATTAGTAAAACGGAAACTAGATGAAACATACTATTTGTTAACTCAAACGTGACAGATTTTGCATAATGGTAGGGAAATCTTTGAATTGTCTTTGAAGTTTACTCAGCCCTTTATTGCTTGTGCAATTAGTCTACTGTAGTGCGTCGTTTACCAGCATAGGAACATTTCAGAAGCTAAGAGAAAGAGTTCCGTATGAACTTACGGGAACGAAGTTCGGTCAGCGTTTAAACACTTGTCTGTCTCTTCTTGCTCGACCCCGAGAAGTCATTTTTGAACAAGAAAATTCAAAAAAGAAGAAAGTCCTGGCTTGTGTGTTTTGTATTCGGTATATTTCAACATCTTAATCTACTTGGGGAAAGGTTATCTGTATTTGTGGCATTTAAAGGAGATTGTTGATTACACAATTCTAGAAACTAGACGAACTATTACTGTGCAGCGCTACAGCGAGCCATTGACTGGTTTGAATTACGAATTGGAATGGAACATTTCTTTTTTCTGAACAAAGACGTTGGCCGATTATTTTGCTGCATGACAACCCCCCCCCCCTCTTGCTGTAAATGCGAAACAGAAACCAAATACAGGCCTGGGATGAGAAGAGCAGATTTACCAGATCTTTCGCATTCAGACTATCAATTGGTTTGCACCATATCTGGTCAGCCGTTCTAAATTCCTCGAAGATTTCAACGAATCAAAACAGGAATCGTTCTTTTATGACGGAAGACACAATTCACCTGACAGGTGCCATAGGCTGACAGGAAGATAGGGGAAATATGTTGATGACTCAATAATGAAGCTATGAATTTATATGAATAATAGAGTTCGTCAAGAATGCTGGAAACCTTTGCATCTATATAATACTGATTAAATATTCCTATAAGAAAAACAACAAAACAAACTTATTTTCCTACTATGTACCAGAGGGACCAGAGGGACCAGAGGGTGAGACGGGCCACGGGCGAAAGTAACAGAGGGTGAACAAAAAGGAAGAAGTTGAGAGCGCAATATAAATTATATTTAAAACAGAAAACCTTTTCAATTCATGAAATAAGCACGCATAGAAATTCGATCCGCATCCATTTAGAGTGTGATCAGATTAATATAAACCGAATAATAACCATAAATAACTCCTCTGTAAAATGTTCACCACATTCCATTTTCTTTTTACAATATTCAATAAATCTATCATGTGGACCGGACCATTCAGAGTACGTAACCATTGTTGTGAAACCAATGTAAAACATCAACACTTCAATTCGGTGGTTATTTTATTTAAGTACTCCTCTAGGCAGACGGATAAGGATCTAACAAATAATATTTTTGAAGATAGGAAACAATCTGTATATTTGCAGCTTTTTCCAAGATTTTCGATAGAGTAAGAAGCAAGACCATGGGTCTAAAATCATATTCTAAAAAGTTATTTGGTTGAAGTCTTAGCTAAAGTTTGAAGTTTTATCTGAAGTTTACAAATTATCTAGTATCTTATGGACAGGTAAATAGGCCTGTTTTAGTTAGGGAGTCAAGAACACCAAATTAGATCCAATGTAAATGTGATCCAAAATACTACCAAGTGCAAGTTGAAGAACTTCTCATCCCAGGCCTGTATTTGTTTTCTGTTTCGCATTTACAGCAAGGGGAGGGCGTTGTCATGGAGCAAAGTAATCGGTCAACGTCTTTGTTCAGAAAAAGAAATGTTCCATTCCAATTCGTAATTCAAAGCAGTCAATGGCTGGCTGTAGCGCTGCACAATTATAGTTCGTCTAGTTTCGAGAATTGTGTAATCAATAATTTCCTTTAAATTATGAATTTGGTTTCGGATAAGTCTTGTAATCTTTTCCTAAAATATTCGTGGAACTTGTTCAAGATTTTTATTAAAATTATCCATGATTCCACATGGGTAGCGGATATCTTCCAAACGTCTTTGCATGTTTGATGCAATCTCTGAATATACTGAAGCTGTAGAGTAATAAGTAAATACTGACTGACATCATCCATCTTAAAGAAATATATAATTCAGGGTAACCATTGAAGCCTCAGGTTCACCTGTCAAACCTATTGTCTTTTTCCAGCTGTTTTCATGATGCCCTTTATTATAAATTGCAACACCGAGGGCAGGGTGCTGATTATTGGAGAGAAACAGACCCTCTACATCAAATGATGACATTTGTTGCTCTCTACCCCCAACATATCTTGTGTATAATACTCCCAATATGACACATCCTTTGATATTCCAGTCATATTTGAGCGCAGTAAAATTACCCAAAATGGATTTACCATTTAAGAACAGGATAGAGTGATATTCATCCTGAGACAAGGCATCGTGATAAATAAGGGGCGCTCTGTTCTTAATCGTTTTATTCCTTTGTTGCAGTCAGTATCATGACGCATTTGGATTTAGCTAAACCCTCTTCTCCCAATATAAAAAAAAAAACATTGGATTTGGTGGGACATCGTGAAAAGGTAATATAGTGACAATGAGACGTATGACCACGTCTATCAGAGAAGTCAACCACAATTTTAGGTAGAGTTGCGCCCTGAGTTCTATTCACCGTTCGGGATTTAGAAAGTCTCAAGGGAAGTTGCTTTCGAGTAAAATAGTGCGGATAGAATCTCTCAGTACTGCTAACGAATGTCTGGGACCACCAGTATTAGAATGACGGCATTTATAACCAAATCATATTCGTAGTCAATGTCTAATTCTAATTGTTCTTGAAGGTGTTGTACAAACTCTTTAGAAACAGCCATAATGTCCAAATGTATAGCAACTTCGGAAGTAGTTCCATTTGGATAGTTTATTTTTTGTTGTTTTGCTTCATTTTCTTTTGCAAGGAAATCGTTTTCTTCTTTGCCGCATTGCTCCATGTTCTTTGTCACAAAAATGAGGATTTTGACGCTGATTTTTTGTTCTGGTTTTGAGGAAGGTGGCAAAACTGGCATAGGAAGAAAATGTATTTGGGGGAAGCACAGGGGGTGATTTAAAAGATAAATTAGACTGTTTCATTTTATTCATATTGTTTGCGAATACATGGCTTTACTTGTTAACCATTAGTAGTGGTTCAAGATTAAAACCAGATCCCTTTGGCAAAGAAGGACATTGAGATGCTTCAAAAGAAAATAATTATTTAGATTGACTTACAGTAAGATGCAGACCATTTAAGCAAAGAAGTAATAAGTTGAAAATCTTCAATTTCATTCGGAACTTCCGAGACTTATTATCAAGTCAAGGGAGGTAACTCCAGTCAGTATTTAAGAGGCTGATGCTGCTGATAGCATATTACTGAACAAATGAACGCAGAAAACTTGACCATTTCAAATTACTTGAATTTCAAAATTAATGAACAACACAATCTTTTAAACAAACGGAAAAAGTACTCAAAATTAAGTTAGAAATGTAGCAAAATAACCGCTTTCTGTCGGATATTTTTAAAAACAAAAACAAACGAAATATATGTTGTTTGTTTGCTTATATACAGCTAATAGTACAGTACAATTAGGGGTTAACCTCAGAATTTAGATTGACAAACTGAGACTTCGGAATACGTAGAGGTGTCCTGTGTTATATTCATCCAAAAAGTAAAAGAAAATCAAGTGCCGGGTTTTCGAGTTATTGACACAAACTGGCGGCTATTCTGTATTTCTGAATTTCTTCATTTATTGCTTTTAAAGGGTAATACAATCGAATTTGATAATTGAAATAAACATCATTTATGTTATGGTAGTTGTACAACTCTATTTAAATCAGTAATGAATCCATCATTATGAAATTATGTGCCATTATAAGTACAACAATCGTTTACGGGCACTTGATCAGCATATTCCCATTCCTGCCAAGAGAAAACTAATTATCTGAATAGTCTTCTTGTCTTTCAAATGATACCAGAAGGACCTTTCTAGGACAAAGCAGTGCCGAGTTATCTTTGCTGCAATATATGTACTTCAATAGATACCGTAAGCAACTTTGCTAGTATAGTCAGGTTCACTGTGTATTTTCGTTCAAAGTTTTTGTAGATTACCAAAGCTCCAGAGCATGGGGAATCAAATGAATAATGGATTTTCAAAATGGCCACCGTCAAATACATAATTTGCACTATTCCGGCTTCTAGTCAATCTAGAAACATAATTAGGTATGCTAATATTAAGTTTTATGGATAAAGGAATCCAATAAAAGTCCTCGAAATAGTGCTAAAGATTATAGAATAGCAACAAACTAAGGTATTTTAAAACCAGTATCTTTACATTTGTGATATAACATTATTGCATAACACAGTTTGCAAGTCTACTAGGTCTATATCGTTCAGGAATATGCGTTTACAGATCTTCATTACCGGCATTACAGTCTGCGTCATTTTCGTAGTCATTTCCACACAAACAAATGTTTGTACAAGCCAAGTTGTGTCTGCATGAAAACCTCTGGGTTGTGCAATGTGCTTTACACTGACACCTTACCAACTCCACAAGGGCCTGTAGGGGGGGGGGTAGTACCTTCGTAGTGGTAGGTAGTATCTCACCATCTTCATTCTGATAATAATCCTGTTTGTGTTGTTCGAACAGACATTTCCAGTTATGGCTTGGCACCACAGCCTACTCTGTGCGCGCAGGAGGCAACCTACTGTATCTGCCAGATGTTTGAAAAACAGATGCCACCTTAGGTCAATATTACTTGTTACATGGATGCCCTTTTAGAAGTATATCAATTATACAAAGTTGGCCAATACATAATTCACATCCTGTGTTACCTCGCCTGCCCCTGTCAGTTTCATCAGTGCTGTCAAATACCATGTACTGTTGAAACCACTTGGTTGTTCATACTCAAGAGAATCTTCCAATATTGACTAATCCCAGTAACGCTGTTGCCTTGTCTCGTCCCAGCGCAATCCAAACTGAAACAATCTCCAAGGTACCTGATACCATACATATCGCAGTGTGTTTGCAGGGATTGTCGAAGATCGGTATCTTAGCTGAAGAAGACCATCCGTGCTTCAGGACAGATGGTCAGCAATGGGTCAGACTTCTCATGGTTGTTGAGCAGATGGATTGGAGTTTTCTATAAGAATGTGGCTAGGAAACGTTTACATAGAGCCAGGTACGTATGGATGTGTACATGAAGACCTCTCTTGTAGTGGGAGCACGGCAGGGTCTGTCGTGTTGCGACAAAGCCATACACATAATTTCCAATGGATGTACCCAGTGCTCACAGTGCAGCCATTACAGTGTGTAGCTCTACAAGCCTGGGAAGAACAGTTCTTTTCAGATCATTCCCTGAATTAAGGAACTGCACCGCCTCGTATGTGGCCATGTCGAAGGTAATCACTCTGGTGTTGTTCACCAACGACAAAGCTCTTTAACTGGGACTCTTGTAGAACCACAGTCAGCATTGTAGACCACTTGTTTGCAACTTCTGGTAGCAGCGGTAGTACACCACCTTGGGTCAGGGATTGGCCAGATGTCACCAGTGATTTGAATCCAGCCCATCCAGGCCTAATGCTATGTCCGTTTGTCCTTTTCTCTAGACAGGAGAGAGGCTATGATCCAGCCGAGGGTGGTCAGTTCATAAGACTCGGCAACCCCTGTGATGTTGAGCTCGAATTCGTGTCCTCACGTGACCAGTCCAGGTTTAATTTCTATTTTGGCTTGCTCTATACATATGGGGATAGATTATTTGCCTCACTACATTTCAAACTGGGTGCAATGGTTTCCCTTGGTGCATTGGCATTCTAATACACTGTAATGATTGTCCCATCCGTGGTGTCTTTCCCATCAAATGTGTTCTCGGTGAAATCTGTATTGTGAACCGCAATTTTGACGAAGGGTGGTATGGACAGGCCATCGAACCGTCTTGTGCTTGCCACCACCGCATTAGCTAGAGCTGTTTCCAAGAGCTGTGACCGACTCTATGGTACACAATAGTTCTGTGAATAAAGAAGGTTTGTTAGTTTCTTGTTCCTGTTGTCGTGATAAACGGTAAGTACCAAACCCAGAACCTCTGGATTTTCTCGCGCATGCTGTATCCAGAATGTTTCTGTTCCCTGCTTGGGTCGGTATTGTACCTGCCTTTTGGTTTTGAAAACATACATGATGTTCTGGCTTAATGTCAGTGCTGATTGGTTCACTGTCTTGTGCCTCATATCTGTTTCCTCTTGAGTTCCTACCAAAATCCAATTTATGAAGCTGTACAAATCTGGTGGAACGTTTTCTGTCGTGCTCAATACGATAACCGTGTATGTTTCTTATCGTTAGTGAAGTTCGCAATACTTCTGCGTATTAGCTTATCTGTCTCGTATAATATATTTGTATTGTCTATTTCACTCACATGGTCTTGTATTATAGACATATGGATGTCTTTTTCACAGGCTTCGGGGCAGTAAGGAACTGCTGGCTTTCGTCTATCTCTCTGCCCCACGGTCTTCACATTTGATACATATTGAAGAACCTTATCATTCAGCCATTGTCTTGTCAGCGTTAATGTGTGCTTATGTGCCTTCTCGCTACCCACAGTTATGGATGATGTATGTTATTTCTATGAACATTTAGCATTTACATTAAATGCATGTACACTAGTGTTAAGCAATGCGAAGTTTAAGATGATGTTTATGTACCAGCAAACTTCATATTGGGCCTGCTCATACAACCAGACAGTTGAATGTTTGACTGTTACGAGCGGGAAATGGCGAACGTTTAAATGCTATTATTCCAGGATCTACTCCTTGTACCATTTCCAATACTGACTATCGGTCAAACTAGATTATTACCTAGGAACAAAGTATCAGTCAGATCCCAGACGGTGGTTAATCTGCCTTGATGACTGTCATGGAATGACCCAAAGTGGAGCAAGTGTTAGTATTATGAGTCTAATGATGCCACCAAAGGTTCCCTGACACAGAAAACATAGGATTAACCTTTTTTAATTGACGTATTGACATACATTTGCTGAATTATAGTATACTGTAAACAAACAATCGGATCAAACCGTAACTCACTATTTTTCAATTCCTTGGGTTTTGACAACTTTATAACCAGATTTCAGCAAAATCGGTCAACATTTGAGAAATGTTCCCAATTGCAAACAAAAACATAGTTTTTGCTTATAAAATGTAAACAAACAATCAGATCGGCCATAACTCACCATCCCCAGGTAGAATCTCCCCACAAGCCCACATACAACATTTCGTTGAAATATATTAAGGATTAACGTAGATATCCAATCGAGAAAATACACAACGACGACGCCGAAGACGCCGAAGACGCCGAAGACGCCAACGACGCCGACAGATATTCATAGCGAATGATAGTCCATGGATTTTATTCCGAAAACCGGGTACAAAAAATGGCAGTCCCCTGTAGCTAAGAGGAGAAAATAGTTGTTCCATCTAGATAAGAGAGGAAAGAATAGCAAGCCATTCCCTTTAAATATATCTGAATGTGACATTTAACAAACAGCGAAGTTAGAATTATCTAAACTCCCCTATTGTCATGATAGAAGATAAGGGATATGTGAACCGACATTGTGCGAGTAAAGATAACAAAAAGAGTAAGGCTAGGGATACAATATCATCTAACTATTTACAGTGAGCCATGAAAGCATCTTTCGGAAAACGGATTGTGGGGAAAGGGAATAAACATAGACGGAGAATACTTGAGATTCGCAGATGTCATTTCCATGACGTCAGAAGCATCGGAAGAATTACAATTGGTTGACGGATCTATAAAGAGAAAGTAAAAAGGTTCAACGATGAAGTTCCCAAAAAGGTCATAAAGATAGAGGGAGAGGCTCTAGAAGAGATTGATGAATACATCTATATAGGACAGGTAATAAAGTTAGAGAAAGATCATGAAAGTAAAATACGGATGCGAAACATGGAAATTAACAAAACGAACTTAGAATCTCAGAGAGATCCATGGAAAGAGCAATGGTAGGGATAACTCTAAGATATAGAAAAAGATCAACAGGGATCAACGGGATGACTAGGGCAGTATACAAATAATTAAGCAACACAAAGAAAAGTGTGGGGGGATATATGACTTAGAGGGGGCAAACGACTAACCGATTGGTGCCCATGGGTTGCTAAGTCCAAAAAGGTCCGAAAAAATGGTCTAAATACATACTGTCCATTGCAAATGGTCCAAAGACAAAACGGCCAACATGCAAAATAATCCAATGTTAATATGTCCAACAGGACATTTTTTCCAATGCAAAAAGGTCCAAAGAACAAATGGTCCAATGCAAAGCAGGCCAATGCAAAAAGGGCGTTTTATACATATATACACACAACATACACACATGCCACATACGCACATGTGCACGTGCATACACATATCACATACGCACACACGTGTTATGATGTACACCTGTGTGGAAGTGGAAGTGACCCCAGTCACCTTAGGAAATAGGCATATGCGTAGGTGTCCAAAAGCAGGAAATGACACACCAGCGTGGGCGTTCGAAACCCCATACAGCTCAGAGCCGAGACGAGAAAGCTCAAAGGACAGATACCCAGATCAGAAACAAGCAGCAGCGGCCGGGCCGGAATGCATGAGACCGGTGTCCCTGTTGGGGACATGCTATCGGCTCTCGTTATCTCTCTCCCACTCTTCACTCACGCCGACGAAATGTAACTTATGAAACAAAAATATGTTCTCATATGTTGATTTGGTGCACGTCAAGACCGGCAAGTTCTGCATGGAACCTGTGTCACCACAAAACAACGAGGGTATGCCAAAGAACCAACCAAAGGAAGAAAAAAACAATCACTAGACGATCCACGTTCCAGGGTATAAATGAAAGATTAATTTGAAAATCAAGGGATGTTTGAAGACTCTTTTTGTTGTGTGCCTGTCGGAAGGAAACGAAAACAATTATGTCTCTAAAAATAATGAAAATACATAACTGCTTACACAATTTGAAAAAACAATAATAATAGATATATACAAGAGACTCACAAAAAAGATAATAATAAATATATACACGAAACTCACACACAAAGAAAGAAAGAGGGGAACAAAAAGAAAGAAAGAAATGACTGGCTGATGATCAAAAACAAGGAGAAGAAGAGAAAAAAGAGACATTTTTAACAATATGAACATTTTTATTCTGTTTTGATGTATCTCATGCTCGTTTTGAGCTAGGTAACACTGATTAGGATTATTGAAAATGTATACGTTATTTTTGTTTGAATTTACTTGCGACGAGCTATGAATTTTTACTGCAAAATCTATTTCAACACACTGGGGTTACATTTCACATCCAGAATATTGCTGAATTTTGAGTTGTCGAACAATGATCAGGCAAACAGACACAGTATGACTGTTGCTGTGCTTTCTATTTTTAAACCCTGTAAATCGCATCTCGTATTTTTACACTTCACGGGTGATGTGGCTCTGGAAATACTGAGTTCGACTTGCGATTTCCATTTTATTTACATATTGCCTTGAAGTTTAATAAGGAGAGCTTACTAATTATAGGAATGTTGAAAACAAAAAGGTTAAAGTTAAAATGAAATATGGAAAGATGATGATGAACATTCTTTTCTGTTATATCATTCGGACTTTCTCGCTTTAGACAGCGGATTTTTATAACAATTAATTTATCCTTGTAGCGATGAGGTTTTCACCATTTTATTATCAGCAGAAGAGATTCCTAAGAGAAAAAGAGCAAGGTCTACAGATTGTTTTGTATTAATTGATGGAAAATGTGTTTTTTTAAATGTTTTTTTTTTTATTGGTACCTTTGTTTGGGCTCAGCATATCGAATGCTGGCCGTGATTAGATGGAAAAATCACCGTAATTTTATGAAAATAATCATGGCACCAGGACTTAATGATGTTTTCGCCGTGGTTACCGGCTGGAGACAGTTCTCCGCACCTGGAAAGAGTCGTAGAGGTGTCGACGGATATCGGTTTGAAACGATCAAATCCTTATCGGTGGAACCGAATAAATGAAAAAGGTATGGAGTGAAGTCTCCGCGCCCACATTCAGTTAACGGACGTAGTAAATATATGGGTAAATATATGGGCAGGTCTAAGTCCCAGGAATTAAGCATGAGATGGATTCATGCCGATGTGGTTTTGTTCATTTTCCATTGTATCATTATGTTGAAGAGGAATGCCTCTGTTATGTTTATGTATATGTTTTTCAATGAAACTTTGCAATTTTCGGAATTGTCTAATTTTGTTTTTTGCGGATAATTGTACAATTTCTTTTTATTCAA
>VCCN01000724.1:2406645-2429260 GCA_006491835.1 Architeuthis dux
AGTGGGGATATGTTTTTTACGAACCCATGGGTTCTTAATGTGTTTGCCAATGAATTTGCGGTGTTTTTATTTCAGTGGTAATATGTTGTATAAAATAGTTAAAACCTTGAGGTTCCATTTTTAAAATCTTTTTTATAGCAGAATGAGCACCGAGTAAGAATCAAGAGAACCACCTACCTTCTTTATCTTTTGGTTGTTGTCATTGGTTACAGTAATCAGCTTGGTTCGGTTGTGGTCCCGTTCTATTGGCGAGTGCCTTTCTTTGTAAAGTGTGCTCCTTTCTTTGACTGTTTATGGTGTGGTTGTGGCTTGTTTCCTGAAGTCGCTTTGACTTCTGTGTTCGTCTACTCCGGATCCGGCGTTGCTTTCATAGCAACCCTAACGGAATATGTTGTATCCTCGGGTGTATATAATTCGTATATATATACCCTGGTACCTGGATCGTCTAGTGGTTCGTTTTTTTATTTTGAACCCTCACCTTATGTGTCCGTGGTATATTTTCTTCTTAATGTCGCTGGATGTCTAGTGATTGGTTCCGTTGGCGTCGCAATCATCTAGTGGATTTCTTGTCGTTGTTTGTGATGACACAGGTTCGTACTAAGTTCATGCGAAACTCGCTGGTCTGAACGGCACCAAAAGAGATTTATGTTACGTTATGGCGTTTGATGATACCCCATATACGCAGACGACTTGTGTGTTGTCGACGATGTTGTTGATCTCTCCAGAACTGCGTTGTGTCTTTGAAATTGGTATGATGTGCTGAAAGGAATACTCACTGGCTCATCAAAAGAAGAAGCGAAGTCAGGTTTATAAAGAATAATATCTAATTTTTTAATTTTCTAACTCATACAGCACCGTCGGGGAATTCTGTATTCAAGCCCGGAGAGAGGTTTGAGTAGCCTCTAAAACATGAGACTAATTATGAGATTGGCTAGTTACGGTGGCAATCAGCGTTTTCCTGTGTCCAGATCAGAACCTCGTCTCAAATCTTAGGTGTTCTGACCTCGATACTAGAGTCCCGACCGCTTTTATAATGAATATCCATTTGTTCTTTTTTTTTGGTGGGGTCTTCAAAATTCCTATCTACGTAAATTATTCAATCACAAATTAATTATTTGTTTGGTTTCACCTTTATTAGCCACTGTGAAACGTTTGATTAATCTTACCAATTCTACATAAAGCTTTTGATTATCTCTGTTCGTGTTCGGCAATCCTAATCGCAAATTAAAATAAAAGTTTCATTACGACGTCAAACATTTTATTAGCCTTCCATAAAAGAACGTGCTGTCAACCAATTTACCTCCTGATGACAATCATTAATATTGCAATGGAAGGGAAACAACTGATGTACGCTTTCCCCGCCCCGTCACTTCCTAGATCTATTTAGGAACACGGAGAGCGCCTCTCATTTTTATTACATTATTTTAACTAAATTAATCTATTGATACTATCTATCTTTCTATCTATCTATCTATCTATCTATCTATCTATCTATCCGTTTATCGGCCTGTCTATCTTATTTATCTTTCCAACTATATATCTGTCTTTATTTCTATCTAACTATTTATGTATGTGTCTATCTATCTATCTATCTATCTATCTATCTATCTATTTATTTATTGTTCTATCTATCTATCTATCTATTCTTCTGCATCTTCCTAAGGCACATATTGGTGCATTCCTTCCTTCCACATAATCCAAAATTATATATATATATATATATCTTAAGAAAATATATATAATTTTCCCTAAGTCTCTCCTCACTCTTGCTCCGAGTTCAACTAATGAGAAAAAAATAAAATAGAATATGAAAAATGCTTTCACACAAAAGAATTTACATTATGACACCAGCAGGTCTTGTACTTCCAACAATATTTTTCAGTAAAACTCAATATTATTGAATAAAAATAAATTGTACAATTATGCCAAATAAAACAACAAAAATAAGCAATACCAAGAATTGCAAGGTCTCATTGAAAAACATACACAAAAGAGGCATTTCTCTCTGCTATAACATAATGATACAATGGAAAAAGAACAAACACCCATCGGCATGAATCCATTCCATGCTTAAACTACGGGGCTTAAAAACATGCCGTTTTTCTTATTGATTAATTTGGGCGCTGAGACTTCACTCCAGACCTTTTTCATTTATTCTGTCCCACCGATAAGGATTTGATCCTTTCAAACCGATATCCTTCGACGCCGCTTCAAACGACTCTTTTTATGTGCGGAGCAATTTTTCCAGCCGGTAACCACAGCAAACCCCTAGTCCAATTTCGGTGTATTGATGCGTATCAAATCATGCTCAGCAAAGGCACCAATAAAAGAAACACATATTATATCAATCAATTCAAAACTTGGAAAACAATGCACCAATATCTACAAACATTGCTCTTGTCTTTCGTGTTGTAATAGTAAGCAAACGAATAAAGACGAGCTGTAATTGAAAGTAAACGCATACCTCGATCTGAGATTTTATTAAACTGAAAATGTACATTTGCCGTAGAACTTAATAACATTATGTTTTTTATAGAGAGCATCGCTAGATCTCAAAACGAGGCCACGGGTGGTGCTTAAACAAAATAGTTCCTTGAATACAAAATACAAGATCCAGTAAACAGCATTAATTTCACAACACGTGTCTTTCAATCAAGTTACCAACGGTTGACCAACTGATGTATGCTAGTTATATCAATGGCGGTAACCACGCCCCAATTCTAAATTGACATCAGATTGTTGATTTTCTTTTGTTACTCCATGCGCTTCTGCTTCAATTTTTACTAAATATGTGCTTCTCTCTGGAACCATTGCCAAGCAATGATGTCGCACGGCTATACTAAAAATATAACACTATTGCTACTATGAGTCTTTTTTATGTCTGATTTCGACCTTTCCATCCTTTTACGCAAAGAAAGGAAATTCTGTACAGGGCTTACATTTATTTTTCACTCGACGGTTATGTAGTTTGTTTGTTGAACTGGGTACTTCGTTAACAGTTACTATCTGTATATTCTGAAAATATTACTTACCCAGTTTTATTTAATTTATTTCCTTCTATAGGTTTAAAGTTACTGTTTGCCCCTAAATCCTGTTATAACGTAGGGGTGGGTACCTCTTCCTCTGGTATGGTATTAGCTGATCCCTGAATGACTGTTTACTAGCTTCCTGTTTCTTTGCGTCTCTCTTTCCAAACCACCATTTTCCTAACAACCCTATCAAAACTAATGCACATACTGTGCCCAGGCTAACCCCTACAATAAGAAACATGGGTGCTTTGCTACGCCCAACCTTAATTGCCTCTATTCTTATTCCTTCTAGAGTATTTACCAATTTCTGGACCGTAATTTCTGCCATCTTCCGTAATTCGACTAGTATGGGAAAGTCAATGTTACTGGTGACCAAACTACAGAACTCTAGATATTAATATGCGTGAACTGTAGTTGTTCTATTTTCCTTAATGTAGTGATTCTTCTTTTATTTAAGCTCACCGGTTATGTATGCTACCTACAGTATATCAGAATGTATCACCCCTTTCCCCTTCTTTAATTGTGTATGTTTGACAGCTGCGACGTTGTGAACTACTAATCCCGTCTTGTCAACTGTGTGTTTTTCTATTTACTGTCTTTTAAAACATGTGTACATTAACTCTACTAACTTCTTTACTTGATCTGTTTTTCTTTTTTTTTTCATCACAACTGCTTTTCTTTGCGTCTTGTTTTTCTTTATTTTGTTTACTCTCGATTCTTGTCTTGTCTCCCCTCATTTTCCTGGACTTATTCTTTTTACAATCGTTTGTCCTTTTATGTTTACCTCTTTCGTCAGAGGTCGTGTCAGTTTCCGTATTCCCTTCCTCATCACTGTCTTCAGTTATCGTGTCAGCTTCTGTAGTTCTTTTGTCACCACCGTCCTTCATTACCCTGTACATTTTACATGTTCTATTGTATTGTCGTCTTTTGTTCGTGCATACCTCCATGGGTTCTACACTGTCAGATACTGCAAGGCTATCTTCGTTTGATTTGTTCTGATATTTGGGTGAGTGTTTATCACTGTCCTCTCTTTCCTCATTTCCTTCTGAGGTTGCATCGTTGTCATCTTCAATTATTCGTTGCATCACGATTTGGCGTTCGGTGATCGGGATATCGAATTCATTCTCAGAGTCTTCGCGGTGACATCTATATTTCTTCGTCAAGCCATCGTCTCGTCCAATATCTGGATCATTGGAACTTGCTGCAGGCGCGGCTAAGGTCGCCTTACGTATTGGCCTGCCAACATCGGGGACACTCCATCCTTCGATATTTGCTGATCTAAGGTGTTCACCGTGTGCTTTCGTTACTGAACTAGTTAACTTATCTTTAATTTTATAAGACACTGTACCTGTTTTGTAGATCACTACGTAATACGGTTTCCACTTTCTGTCTAATTCTCCTCGTTTATGGTGGTTCTTATAGTATACTAAATATACTACCTGGAATACTACGTCTTTAGTAATACTGCGTGCTCTGTCTATCTGTCGTTTCCTTGATTTCTTCATATTACTTCTGACTAGGTTGAACGAACGATGTTGCTCCTGAGTTGCTATTCCGTGATGATCATCACCGTAATATGTTTGACTTGGTTTCAATATGTTATCTAGTGGAGGAATGACGTCCCTATTATAAAGTAGGTAGTATGGCGATAATTGTGTTAACATAAAATATCACTGTCCAACTCTTGTTCTTTAATTATATCTACCTCAGGTAGTGTGAGTTTCTCGTGCGCCGTTGTAGGTTCTACGTCATTTTTGTACGAGGCGAACTCTTCGGGTTCGAACTTATTTGAATTGATCGCACTGATCTCATGAGTTCTATCATCTACCTCTACCTGTTTATCGTCGTCGACCCTCTGTGCGTCTTTGGATCGTGACAATAGATCTGCACACACATTATCCTTACCCTGTAAATATTCTATCCTACAGTTATAGCCTGCTATGCTTAAAGCCCACATCTGTATTTTCCTATTTTGCATAGGGGAATTGAGTAGAAACTGCAAATGTTTATGGTCGGTGTAAATTGTGAAATATGCACTATAAAGGTAGTGGTTAAGCTTTTGTAATGCATAGTGAATAGCATATGCTTCCTTTTCTATGGTCGACCACCTCGTCTGTGTATCACTCAAATTGTGGGATAGGAAGTAAATAGGTTTTTCTATTCCATTTGTCCACCTTATCATAGACTGTCTGTATTAAACAGGTGCCTATTGAGAATTCGGATGCGTCTGTATACAATTTGTACTCTTTATTAGGGTCTGGATATGCCAAAGTAACCATTTTCCAAAGCATTTTATCAGGCGTTCAAAAGCTATCTGACACTCGTCGTTCCACTGAAAACGTGTATACTTTCTTAATCAGTAGCTCGGCTATACTGGAAAATCCTGGAATGAACCTACGATAATAAGAACACATTCCTATGAAACTCCTAACTCGCCTGACTGTGGTTGGAGCCTGCATGTCCATAAATATATCGTAGTCTGGATGTATTCCTTTATCGTTAATTCTAAAACCCAAATATTCTTCCTGGCCCTGTAACACGATAGGCATCAATTCCTGGAACACACCGGGGGTGTTAGCTAGGCCAAATGGCATAACGTTGAAGTGAAATCGTCCACGGTGACAAGTGAATGTCGTTTTTTCTATACCATCTTCATGCAATTCGACACAGAAGCGTTTGCCCCCGATCTTATTTTTCTACAAGCACTATTGGAAAGACACAAGGGCTCCATGACCGCTCTATAACACCTGCATTGATCATCTCATCTATTGCTTCGTCTACAATATTTCTGTATGTGAGTGGTGACCGGTATGGTGGCTCTTTTATAGGTGCCTAATCTCCGGTGTCGATATGCCTTGTGTTATTCACCATTATTATGGGTACCCTATGTCCTCTACCTATTTTGACCACTGCTCTAGCTACTGATATACCACAAAGATTACTAACGTAACCTGAACTTAACTGCTCTACTTCGTGTTCCTTGACCTGTCCCTTATTCTAGTTTCTTTCAGGCATGTGTGCATGTGCTGGGGGTTCAATGTTTGTTTTTGTTCAGTCTAATTATAGTTGAAATGTGCATGTCTTCCTCTAACGCTATATATTCACTATTGATTCGTATTATTGATTCCAAATCGATATACATTCTCACTCCATTTTGTCTTAGCCAGTCGCGGCCCAGTATAATAGTTTTATTTAAATTCTTTACAACGAAAAGATCGTGATGGGTGAACTGGTTTCCTATTTTAACTTGCAGTAGAGAGAGTCCGTCTACTTGTAAGGGAGACTCGTTAGGTGTCTGTAAATCTATATTTCTTTTGACCAGTTCAGGTGATGGGCGTAGTGCTCTATATACTTTACTATTTATTACGGATACCTATTCCCATGTGTCCACTAAGGCTATAACTTCTAGACCCCATCTTAATGGTAACGGGATTTGGTGAGATCATATTGCCGATTACATGTGTCGGTAAGTTGTCCCTCTGTTTGCTGGGCGAACGGATTTGGGCAGTTTCCCGGATTTCGTCGTGTACAGTGTCTTTGTATGTGCCCTTGTTTCCCACAGTTCCAACAAACTATGGCGTTCGGTGGTCAACTTCATTCCCCTTTGTATCTTTCAGTGTCTTCTATGAAGTTCCCCCTATGTCCAAGCATGTCATTTCTTTCTCTGTAGCTGTCTCTTCATATATCTCTGTGGGTTACCTTGTAAACATCCCTACTTATTCCCCTAGTGGGATTGACTGCTTCCACCTGCGCTTGCCGCCTAACGTGGCAGATCTCCATGGTTCGGGGCCACTATCAGAGTTTGCTTTGAGACGGATTTTCCACTTTTCTTCTAAGAGTGCATTCTGATATTCAGCCTCTTCAGTTAGTGGCTCGTCTCTCAGCACCGCCATCTTTATTTCTAAGTCTCTTAATCCCTCTATAAAAAGGTTGCATGTATCCCTGTACTTTTCCTGTTTGCCTTGTCTCACGTTTTCCTAGCTTTAGGAATATTACCTGGGGGTCAATTACCTCTGTGTAATAATCTCTTAACGCCAACTTCAAATCTTGCCACGTTATCTGTCTATGTATATAACTACCTATAGACCCACTTGTTGTTAGTAGGATTGCTTGTTTCTTGTCATCTTCACTGGCATGCACTAATGTGAAATATTTCTTCATTTCTTTCAACCAAACCGCATACCCGCCGTCTTCTTCTCGGTCTAATGGGGATATGTTTTTAAGAATCCATTCTTAGTGTGATTGACACTGAATTTGTTGTATACAACCGTTAAAACATTGGGGTTCCATTTTGTAATTACTTTTTATAGAAAGATGCGCACGGAGTAAGAACCAAGAAAAACACCTACTCTGTTGGTTGTTGTCGTTGGTTACAGTAATCAGCTTGGTTCGGCTGTGATCCCCTTTTATTTTTATTATCCGAACGGCATCAACAGAGATGTATGTTACGTTATGGGGTTTGATGATACCCAATATACGCAAACGATTTGTGCGTTGTCGACGATGTTGTTGATCACTCCAGAACTGCGTTGTGTCTTTGGAATTGGTATGATGTACCGAAAGGAATACACGCTGGCTCATCAAGAAAAGAAGAAGCGAAGCCAGGTTTATCAAACATAATATCTCCTTTGTATTTGCTGACTTATGCAGCACTGTCGGTTAATTCCGTATTGAAGCCAAGAGCGCAGCCTCTAAAACGTGAGACTAATTATGAGATTGGCTAGTTACGGTGGCAATCGGCGTTTTCCTGTGTCCGGATCAGAACCTCGTCTCAAATCTTAGACTTCGATACTAGAGTCCCGACCCCTTTTATAATGAATATGTCTTTGTTCTTTTTCTTTGATTGTCTACGTAAATTATCCAATCATAAATTAACTTTTTGTCTGGTTTAACGTCAACCATTTTATTAGCCTTTCATAAAAGAATGTGTGCACACCTAGACTTTTAATCATAAGTTATTTTTTAAAGTATCGCTAACGTCATTTCTCTTCATATTTGACCATCATCAAAATACCTTTTTGTTATGGTTAAGGCTGTCACTCAATGTACCTCTTCATGGCAATGATTTTCGTGTGTGGACGAAATTATTGCAATGCAAGGGAAATAACTGATGTACGCTTCCCTCGCCCCGTCCCTTCCTAGATCCATTTTAGGCACACGAATAGCGCATCTGATTTTTATTACATTATTTTAACTAAATTATACATCTATCTATCTATCTATCTATCTATCTATCTATCTATCTATCCGTTTATCAGCCTGTCTATCCTATTTATCCTTCCAAATATATAGCTGTCTTTCTTTCTAAGCCGACGTTTTACTTTCCCTATTTAGATCAGTTAACACGTTTTGTAATTCTTCGGATTCTTCCGATGTCATGGAAATGTCATCGGCGAATCTTAAGTGGATTAACTATTCTCCATCTATCTTTATTCCCATCCCTACCAGTCAGTTTTCCGAAAGATACTTTCAAGGTTCGCTGTAAATAGTTTAGGTGATATTGTATCCCCTTGTTTTACTCCTTTGGCTATCTTTATCTTGTTTGTATATTTATATAGTCTAATTATTGCAGTGCCGTTTTCGTATATGTTTTGGATGATTTGTATGTAATTCTCGTTAACACCTTGTCCTCGCATTGCGTTGAAGATTGCCGTGTGTTCTACCGAGACAAATGCTTTCTCATAATCTACGGAGGCCAAACAGAGTGGTTTGTTGTATGCTAAGGACGTTTCGATTAGTTGATATATTGCATGTACGTGATCTATTGTTGAGTAGCCGCTTCTGTTAATCTCTTTGTGAGTATATCTGTGAATAGTTTATATATGTTAGGTAATAGTGTAATAGGACAGTAGTTGCCAAGGTCGTGCTTATCTCCTTTCCTGTGGAGTAGGATTACTATTCCTAGACAACATTTTGTGAATAAAGGAATTTTTCTTTCTCGTATACTTTGGGAGAATAGCTGTGCTAGTCATCTGTGCAATATTTCTCCTGCATCTTCTAGAAGGTCTGTCGGTATGCCATCCTCGCTTTATCGAGTTTCATATTTCTTAGTGCAAATATTACTTGTACTGTTATGTCTCGGATATCGCTAGCATCTATAGGTTTATTAGTTGGTGGTATTTTTATTTTTGAAACGTACAAATTTGCATAATATTGTTCAGTTACCTTTGTCAATCTGTCCCTTTTTTCAATAATTTTGCCATTTATATCTTTTAGTGCAAGCATCTGTTGCCTGACGTTATGGTCTGCGGAATGGGCGTGTTTTAAACTCTTCACCTTTCTGATAGCATCTACTATTCTCTTCGTGTTTTCGCTTCTTTTTCTCTTCACGTTCCTTTATTTATTAATTTGTTAAGTTCTGCTTTTTGTTTTCGTCTTCTTTAGTTTTTATCTACATATTTAACCTCTGTTTGATTAGTTTTAATGTTGCTTTAGAGTATATCCCTGTATTATTGTCTACATGTGTACTGCTTACCACCGTTGCTGCTTCTTTAATTATATTTGTCAGACTATTACCCTTTTCCTCTGTGTCTCGGTCGCTATTCCACACGGCCTGAAAGCTATTATCTATCGCTTCTCCAAAGTTGCTAATGTTCTCTATCTTCATCTTATTGGGTCATCTGATATTCCTAAGAATCATTTTATTCATTTCAGTTCCACAGTTAAATTTAGTTATGTACGCTACCATTCTATGATCGCTCCCTATGTCTACTTTGTTTATAACGGTTAACGTATTTAATGTTATTGATCCTGTCAGGTAGTATGAAGTCGATTTCGTTTTTTGTTGTGCCGTTTGGGCTTTTCCATGTCCACTTTCGACCATCCCGTTTCTGTATTAGTTATCTTTAGACGTATCTCTCTAAGAGATTTACTAGCATGTCATTTCTCATTTCTCTCGCCTATTCCATAACTAGATTCGACAACTTTTCCTTGGCCTTAACATTAAAGTATCCCATGAGTATTGTGTAGTTAGTCTTCTCTCTATCCATTATCTTACTGATGTCGTCGTAAAACCTTTCAATTACTTGGTCAGAACTTTTCGATGTTGGCGCGTAGTCCTGGATTACCTTTAGTGTGTATCCTTTGCTTAATCTAACTGCTATCCAAGCTATTCTGTCTGATATACTGTCAACACTAATAGCGTTGCTTGCGATGTTATTATTGACTAAGAATCCCACGCCACCTCTCTCCCTTTGTAATATAATAGATGGTTACGTACCTTAGGCTTTAGAATGTTTTCTCCTTTTCTGGGGGTTTCACTCATTGTTTTAAGTCTGGACTTAGTAAGTCCACATATCTCGTTTCTTATCTGACAGTTAGTGAATACTAGGGGGGAGTCTTCACGTTTTATTCTCAAAAGTGAATAATCAGACATTTAAAAGGAGGAATCGTTATTCTAGCGTTTACTTCCCCTTGTTTTTTTAGGGGTGTGTTTAACAATAACACGGGAAATTAGCTGTGATTTCAAAGAAAAATATACACTTAAATTACAGAAAAAAGGTTGCTTATTTTGTTTAACAATAACACGGAAATTTAGCTGTGATTTCAAAGAAAAATATACACTTGAATTACAGAAAAAGGTTGCTTATTTTGTTTAACAATAACACGGCAATTTAGCTGTGGTTTCGAAGAGAAATATACACTTGAATTTCAGTACCCGTTATTCCTCTTCTACCCGCTGTGCTTCGGTCAGTGATGGCGACTGTCTGTTGACAGCATAGGATATTTCCGAGGCGGCCTAAAGATTGTAATCATTACCCGTAATTTCTCTTCATAACCGTTGTGCTTCTGTCATTGCTGGTATTAAATTATATACAGTTGAGAGCGTAGGATTTTTCCAAAGCGAACTATGCATGGTTCCTCCAAAGATTTCAATCAGTACCCGTAATTCCCATTGCGCTTCAGTCAATGGTGGGGACTGCTTTTGAGATGGTAGGATATTTCCGAATCCAAGTATTCATGGTTATTAAATATTCTAATCGCTACCCGTAATTCGCTTTCTACCTTTAATTAATGCCGGGGCTGCCTGTTGTAAGCGTAGGATATTTCCGAAGCAAAATATTCATGGTTCATCCAAATATTTTAATCAGTACCTGTAATCCCCATTCTATCCGTTGTGCTTCAGTCAGTGGCGGCTTCCTTTACAACCAATCTATTAGATCTGAACAGCTGGTTGTCTCCCGGATATTCAGATTGTATAACTCCTATTGAACCCTTGATTGCGAATAAGGGAGGATGGGGTGTATCATGAATACTTTCAAGATCTTTTAGTTCCCTTCGAAAATGGCTGCCATACCTGATTCTGTGCAAATGCCCGAACTTGACAAGCATTGCTCCCGAAAGGGGAATGGATTTGTGAAAGTTAGAAGCAATGTCGAATAAAAAACGGTGTTTTTATTAGGTGAACCCCCTCTAACCCTCTAAAACCTATGAATCCTTTTTCTCAAAATGTTCTACCTTTAAAACATTCCCCTAGGACCTAAGGCATAGGTTTATTTAGTATGCATGCCAAATTTGTGCAAATTGCTTGTACTCCACCAATGTTGAACGGTTACAAACAGAGCCAGTTGTTTTATATAATATACTAGCAGGGATATGCATCGTTTTCCGGGGTAAGAATAACTTAAAATATAACGAAACAGGATAAATATGTTCTTACGCTATTAACACATGTAAATATAGTTGCAACGCAAAAATGCACAAAAAAGAACAAATGATATCGTCCCTTAGTTTGACATGGTATCTGGATATACTACATAATGCTTCTCCCATTGGGTGCCAGTATGAAAAGGCTATCGGGGGATTTAACCCTAGCACAACCATTATGGGAAAAGCATGGAGAATTCAGGTAAAAGCCAGCGGTCTTGAGAGATTGTTACAATTTGCGAATCTTTGTTTGAACACGTTTCTCTGGGTTGCACAAGTTTTACAAACAAAAAAGAAAAACATCCATTTTTGTAGTTCTTTCGTTTGGATCCAAAACTAACCTGTGCTGGCCTCCAATGACTTTGGGGGTCAACACCACCTATCCTATCATGATTTTCTGTCCAGTTTAACCCTACTTTAGAATTTACCTCCAAGAATGTTATTATTTGGCTGCAAAATGGCTAAAAAGAATTGACCTCTGGGACGATTCTGCGTAAAAGAATGATTGAAATATATCACCTATCCATTTGACCGTGTCCGCTCGACCATTTGTGAGGTCAAAATGATTTTTGGACTTCATAACAAACTCAATATTATGCTATAAATGATGTGTTTAGTTGGCTAGAAATGACCAGAATTGATCCCAGGTGAATCTCCAGGTTCAACCTCTCATGCAATGATGAACCCCTATGCCAAATACTTTCTTACAAAATGTGACTAACACATTGGAAAATTTACCTCAGGTCAGAATGAGTTCCGAGGTCAATTCCGCATTGTCTTTGTCTTAAAGGGTCTTACCACAAATGTCAGTATATGGTCAATGGGCCTTGTAGTTTCAACGTGAAAGGGGCCAACATAGGGGTCAGATATTAGTATAGATAATGGTGTTACATTTTATTGTATGATATATTTTAATATTATAATATATACTAGGTGCCCCGCCAGACTAAACCAAGCCTAGTAAACAGTTATACGGACTCACCATTAGTAAAATAAATCTAAAGGGAATTCGTATTCAATTAAAATATCTATTTCAAACCCAAGGATACGAGTTGCACTGTCTATTCTAACACTGAAGATGTATCAACCAATACAGAAGATCAAAGCAGAACTGTATTCCTATAAATACTGTTGATGTTTAATTTACTTGGAGCATTATTCTTAACTATTAAATAACTTAGTTGAATAGAGACAGAGACAATGTCAAAAGAAAAGAAACTCTTGAAAGTTTCTTGAAAGAGTTTCGTAGAATTGACCCAATGGTTATTTTATTAGGATTGCTTGTAACGGTAAAGCTATACATTCTGTAATTCCGACTCAATGATTGGCGAATAGAGTTCCCAGAAGAATTGCTGCAATAGTCAAGCAGCAGTTGTAACCTATGTTACACATCTTGCCAACTCTTGTTACACATGTTTTCCCACTTATTTACATCAAAATGGATCAAATAAACGCTGTTGCCAACTTTCAAAATGCGTTGTTCATATTATAGTAGTAATTACAAATATCGGGCAGAAATACTGTATATGTTATGCTGAATCGGCGATGTTGCCTATTTAGTGAATAACACTTCATATTTACTTATTTCTTTTGTAAATAAAAGTGTGATTTCACTTTGATTACACACATTAAGATTGTAAAATATAGTTGTGTTTTCCCTTGTTTTGATTACAAAACTCTTGATCAAATTAAAACTACGTATTTATTAATTATATGTAAAAAGTAAAATGATAAATACGTAGCTTTAACTTTAAAATAAATACGTTGTCATGTCAGGGGTCTTAGGCACCCGGTTAACAATGCACATTGCGTCAACGATTAGCGACATAACTGCACATCCTGGTTCTCCTGCTGTTGTGCCATATAGTAGAGGAATATTCAGAACTGAAAACACAACGTGTGATTTGTCAGAGAGCATAATCATTGATCCATCTGGATGGAAATTAAAAGGTGTAGCAAAAGTGAATTTAAGATCACCGATGCCATCTTTGAAGGACATTCTAGTCTACTTTTCGCCACCACAAGAACAGAGAAAGTGGTCTCTCCTGTTTAAAGGATATCATCTGGCCAATAACTTTAGCCAGTACTCTAGCCCCAGAACTTCATATTTACCTTTATCATTCTAATGCTACATATGTTGCTATGAGTGACAGCAGATGTTACACAATTAAGCATGTCAGTCTTCAGAAATGTTTCGTGATCACCTTTAAGCATTGGCAAGCATCCTAGTGATTCTTGCTCCTACGAGTTGGTGATGCGGCTAGCTTGACTACCTTGTTTCAATTCTAGCGTAGTCTTTGAATTCTTAATCATCTCTACTTAGTGTGGGAGTTATTAGGATGTATTTATCCAATGCAATGTTTCCTGTGATGCCGATTAACCCTGCTTTCATATTCATGTTCTTGTGTTCCTATTCAATACCATGAGCTGGATCAATTGCAGTAAAAGGATCTCTGTGTTCAGTGATTGCAATATGGCCCTCATCTAAAAGCTTCTATTGATTGTCTGTGGTGTGTAGTTCATCCGTTACATCATCGTCCATAGTTGAATTGAGCATGTGCATGAAAATAAGGCTACAATTCTACGGTGTTGGCCAAGTGAAGTTTCCAGTTGCATGATCTTATAACAGCAGTGAACATAAGCAAAACCTATACCTGGTCCATGTAGTTTGTGAGGAACCGTTAGATGCCGTTTTGATGAACCTTCTAGTCATTTAATCTTTCAAATACATCACTGGCTGTTTGTTCCATGCACCCTACTCAATTTCGATTTGAAGGCTACGGAACTGTAGTCACTTCTTCCATTTGCATATGCTGCAGATGCATTTATTACCTGGGTAATTTGGTCCTCCATTTTTAATCTTTCCACATCTGTGAAGTCCAACCTGTAAATACAGGGTGGAGATTGCGATAAATGTCATTGTTTGGACTTCAATGCATCAGTACAGTAGCTGAACTATACACACCAGCTTTTTTCTATGTTACAGCAATGCCACTTCCTTCTATGTACTACCCTTATAATGTTAATCCTGCCATGGTGATATGTAAGGCCACAAGTCTAAAGCATCAATTATTCTTGTAGTCTTTGAGCCCCATTACCCGGTCGTACAAATCACCATCAATGGTGATAGTTGGTCTATGACTTTCTACAGCAGTAATGCAGTTTGGTCTTTGAGCATGCTTCAAAATTGTCAGGAGTATGGGCCATTCAGTTCGACTTATCCTTTACAGTGGGGCCACAATTCCCACGTGCCATTTTGGTTGTTTCACTAATAAGGGAACTAAATGTGGACCATGCCTGTGACTTTAGGTAGGTTTAAAGGTACCATGTGTACACCGTTTGAGATCTATTCCGAGGTTCGGTTGCTTAATAGGTCGCCCTCGGTAATTTCTTGCATGCACCCACCGTCTGCGCTAGTACGGAACTACACATAAGTAGCCAGATGTTTACATTGCTTATGATCTGAGGATAATACCTTTATAGTGCCAGGTTTATAATCTTTGTGGGAGACGGTACGATTTATTGATTTTTCACAAGCTAAATATGGCAATTGCAATGCAATGATTACTTTGTTTAAAATACCCGACTCAAGCTTCATGTTTGTATCCTATCTCAAGTCTATATTCCTTCATTTTAGCCATCAGTTCCTTGAAACGAACAAGCCAATGTTATTGATTGCAAACCGAGGCCGAATGCCATGTTTTCCAAATAGTGGCATGTATGCACTTTGTGTTCTCTTCGCCATATCATTCAAAACAACCATTGTGGTTGTCCATCCATCATAATATGGTACGGCAACCTGTAGTCTTGTTATGATATCCTGCCGCGAAAAGGTTATTCTGGGGTCAGACACCTGTGCGGAAATGTAAGTGACCCCGGTCACCTTAGGAACTAGGTATATGCGTAGGTGTCCAATAAACATGATATGGGGACCGGAAATGACATATGCGTAGGCGTTCGAGAAACCTATAAAGCAGACCCGAACTCCGGACAGAAAACTGAGAGGACCCAAGCAGCCAGGGGGCAGACCGCCTAGGGCTGGGAAGACATAAGACCAAGTTCCCCTGTTGGGAACGGTCTCTCGGCACCCATCATCTCTCTCCCACTCTTCATCCACCGGCCGACTAAGTGTATGCTGTGTATACTATGACATACAAATATGTCTAACATTTTTACAAGCAAGTCTTCGAGTTTCCTTTCTATCCAAGTCCAGGACATTCACCCCGCTATACAACAGTCTATTTAACGTTTCTACAACAGATCTTATTGGCCTGATATAATGTCAGGGTTAGACAAAGAGTTAGTGCAGTTTTCTTGTCTGTTTGGAATTTGCTTCCTGTCTTTGACTTATATGTGACTTGCCATCTTGATCTAAAAGATTAAATGATGTCTTTTGCAAGGTTCCTAGATGACGTCTCATTTTCTAATTCACGTGGCATTTAAATTCGTATAAGGACCACTAATCGTTCATTTCATCAACTGTTCTATCTTCATGGACAAAATGGATTAAAATTACTGCATTTTCCAGTAAAATGACAGCCATCCATTTCTGCGATCTCTTACTGCGAATGATCTTACAGAACAATATCTCCATTCAAACTCTAAGTTCACCAGCTTCATACAACTGCCCATTGTTGTGTAATGAGTTACTTGAGGAAAAGGTACCGTAGCTAGAGCTCGAACCCGTGGTTTTATCGTACGTTATACAAGCTTCGGGATTTACGACGTCACGAAGGGTGTCAGAAATTCAGCTGATACAACGTATAAGGCTAGTGAAAACTCGGACTTGGAGGAAATTCCAATCGGTGGAGGATATTCTAGTCGGGGCAAAATGCCAAAGAAAGCGGACGAGCGGTCTCTCGGGTGACTACCAAACTGACCAAGGAAGGCTCTCCTCGCAAAGTATCATGGCTGCCTCCCCGATCAATTCTGTCGCGTGGCTGGAGAAAGCCATCCGTGTCAATTAAGCCAAATATTAACATATGCCGGCCCCTGTGGGACGGACACCACTTGGGAACACTTGCTGAGCCCAAACATATTCACGATTCGGTACAACATATTTATCATTCTCAAGTAGTGTTAGAATATGGAATATGTGTTGCCGATTAACCCTTTTCAAATGTAGGGTAACCGGAATTGCAAGCTGAACAAGCTGGGGAGTAAAATTAACATTCCCGTACCGTGATTGAAACCTCGACAAACTGATTGGTATCTTACCAACTGAGTTAAATTGACAAGTCTTACTTAACTACGAAATTTATCTTACAGATACGCAAGGACTTATTTCATTTTAATAAATACATACATATTTTTACAGTTTTTATTTATTATATATACTATAAGAAAGTTGCAGTAATAATTCAGTCGGTGTATAAGTAAGAGTGGAGTATGACTCTAAAGCAACCAGGCTTGTTTTTATATTACTCACCTAATACGTAATCACGAATTAAATGAACACAAATGAAAAGACATTCAAGCGTGTAAGCGACACCTGATTTAGAAGAAATGTATGGTAAATGTATGGTAAACAATTAAAATCTCCCATGACTATTGTGTAGTTAGTATTCTTTCGGTCCATCAAAGTCGGGGAATCTAGTGTATGAAAATATGGAATATGCCAGAGAAATGAGAGAGGTGTAAATTTCTCAGAGAGATATGGTCTAAAGATAATACATACATTCTTTCAAAAGCGGGAAGGTAGAAAGTGTCCTTGGAAAAGCCCAAATGGCACAACAAAAAACGGAATTGACTTCATAATAACTGACAGGATCGATAACATTAAAGACGTTACCGCTATAAACAAAGTAGACATAGGAAGCGACCATATAATGGTAGCGTGCAGAACTGAAAGCAATAAAATGATTCTTAAGAAGAAGAAATGTCCTAATCTGATAGAGATAATTAGCAGCTTTAGATAGAAAACAGATTCCAGGCCTTGTTGAACAGCGACAGTGACATAGAGGAAAAGAGTAATAGTCTGACAACTATAATTAAGGAAGCAGCAACAATAAACACGTAAACAATGGAGGAACGGGATATAAAGGTCTTCCGGTAGGACGTGGCACAATCTAGGTCGTCATGGAAGGAGATGGGAAATGCCTTTGTCCGGCAGTAGACTTATAACGGCTGATAATGATAATGATGATGATGATGATGATGATGATGATGATGATGATGGTAGACAATGCAGTACACATATATTTGAGTGGGAAACAGATTAAAATGCACGACATCATTTGAAATAGCGGTCAATTTACATAAACATAAAACAGAATAAAATATATGAAAAATACAGCCGCTAAATATTTATTCATCCTTTCGCTATATTTAATTATTCATCTTTGTTATATTATGTTTATATAAGTTTCAGTCGAACCACGGTACAGAAATATAAAAAAAATATACATTTCAAGAATTTCCAAAAATATCGGAATAAATCGATAAAAATAATGAAATATATTGAATGAATTATAATTAATCGAATAAAACTAAAATTATTACATTTTTTTTACTTAATCTTCCTGTTTTTTTAATCCCAACTTAAGATTACCGTTTCAGCAGTCCCTGGATATTATTCTAAAAAAGGTAAACATAATTAGTATCTCGGGGGATATTTCTGTAAAATGTGTAAAAATCAACGAAAGCATGATTATATAAAATAAATAAATCATCAAATTAATAAAAGGTGGATTAGGAATCATGTAAAAAAAATGATTCTTCTCCGAAATTTGGAATGGAAAATTATTTTTTTTAAATAAATAGATATCGAAAATTTTATTAAAATCGAAAATGCTGAGTTTTGCCAGATTTTTTAGTTTCTTGCGTGTCGATTTCACGCTGAAATTCTCGTCCATTTTGTTCATACCTACTTATAGTTATGTTATCTGGCTTGCATATTGTGTACTCACATTATATTTTTCCGACCCTAGCTCTGGTTTAAGTCAAGCTAACCTCTGCCATTCGCGCTCTTACTTAACTGGCATATCTTTTTATTTTTGAAATGGTCCAGGTTTCAAGTATTTTCTGATGGTTGTCTTTATATTTGTGTAAACTTGTTTCAATGGTTTGCTAAAAGAAAAAATGTTCACATGAAACATAACCAACATAGTTAAAACTTTGCTAAAATATTTAGAAACGTATTTTTATTTTAATATGTAAACATTTTCTTGAGTGAAACCTTTTCACAATAAGATGTATAAATAGAGAGAAAGCTGTTTATTGTTGTCATTTGGAAGAATTTACATTCATTGTTATGAATTTACATTCATTGTTATAAATTCATTGTTATTTTATTAAATTCACTAGCTGGCCTTGTGGTGTCGTATATATTTATTCGTAAACCTTCTCCTAGGTCCATTGAGTATGCATAATACATTGTGTTGGGAGAATGAGACTTCTAGTATTACATAGAAATAGATGGGAATCAGATCCTTATTTCTCCGCCATATAAAGGGTCAAAAGTGACGGGGGACGTTTTGCCCTTTTGAGGTGTCAAAAGTGAAGGGACACTTTCCCCCTTTTAAGGTGTCAAAGGTAAACAGGAAACTGTTTTCTCTCCTTTAAAGGGTCAAAAGTGTAGAGAAACTGTTCCTCTCTTGAAAGGGTCAAAAGTGACCGGGGTCTTTTCCCTCTTTTAAGGTTCCACAAGTGAAGGGAAACTTCCCCCCCCCCTTAAGAGGTGAATAGTAATAGTAATGTGACACCCCCATCCAAAGCCTCAAAAATAAAGGGAGACTTCCCCCCTCCTTTACGAGGTCAAAAGTGAAGGTAAACCTTTTTTTCATCTTTAAGGGGTCTGGAGTGAAGGTAAACTTTCTTTTCATCTTTAAGGGATCAGAAGTGAAGGGGTGCTTTTTTTACATGTTTGAAAGCATTAGTCCTCAAATAGTTTACCTGGCTTTGATGGGTACTTCAGATATCTGTATATACAAATGTTAAGTGTTTTAGACGGCGGGTGCTATGTACAAAGTAACTATAATGCCAAAGCAGAACCTTATTTTCCGTCAAATATAAATACCTTCTTATTCTATATGTTTATGTATAATTCAGGGGGTTTAAAGTGAAGGGAGACATTTTCTCTTTTAAGGTGTCAAAAGTGAAGGGATATCAAAAATGAATGGAGCCTTTTTTCAACTTTAAGGGGCCAAAAGTGTAGGGATATCATTCCCCCGCCTTAAGAAGTCAGCAGTGAAGGTGGGCTTTCTCCCCTTCAACGGGTCAAAAGTGAGAATGATGCTTTTTTTCCGTACTTCAAGAGGTCAGAAAAGAAGGGAGAATTATGTCCCCCCTTCAAAGCCTCAGTATTAATAAGAGAAGTCTGCCCACCCTTGAAGCGGTAAAAAGTGAAGGGAGACTGTGTCCCCCTTCTTTAAGAGGTCAAACGTGGGTGTAAACCTTTTTCTCACCTCCAAGGGGCCAGAAGTGAAGGGGAGCTTTTTTTCTTCAATTAGGGATCAACAGTTAAGGGAAACATTGTTTTACATGTTTGAAAGCTTTAGTTCTTTTTTTTACTCCTTAAATATGTTACCCTATTTAGACGGAGACTTCAGCTATCTGTATATACACAGTTTAAGTGTTTTAGAGGGGAAGTTCTATTTAAAACGTTCCTATAAAGTCAAAGTTGAACCTTACCTTCCGTCTAATATACATACCTTCTTATGTTATATGTTTATAATTCTATAATTCTATAAGGAGTCTAAAGTGAACGGACCCCCCCCACACACACACTTTGAGGATCAAATGTGAGGGGGATACTTGTCCCCCTTTAAGGGGTCAACAGCGAAGAGAGACTGTTACCTTGTTTCCTCCCTTTATGGTGTCAGTAACAATGGAAGACTCCTTCCCCCTTAAGGGGCCGAGACTCCTCGAATGTTAAGAGGCTTTATAAATAGTAGTTCACTTACATTTCTACTGACATTATACAATAATAACTCACTAAATGTTGATGGGGGCCCATGAAGGAGCCAAACGTCCCGGGCCCCCACATCTCTAGCTACGCTCCTGAGTGAAGAATAACTTATTCTACATATCTGAAAGTCATTACTCATTAAATATCGGCGTAGACGGATATTCAGCTAGTACAATATATATAATTATTTGTATACTAGTCCAGTCGGATTTCACCAACTAATTGTCAAACCGGGAAGTAAATACACTATTAACAAATTTGGTACAAAACGAAGCGCAATTTTATGTAGAACAGCTGGAAAAAGAACCAACACATGAACCTTTGTAAATGGTCTTTTTAAAGAAAACATAGAGGATTTAAAAAATGCATTGTCTTCATTCTGAATTCAGAATGATAGTGTGCAGAAAGAATTTTAGGTAATGTTCAATTTTATGGTAGTTAATTCAACCAGCTTTTAGGTTGGCTATAAAATGGCTAAACCCGATTGTAAATGGTTATAAAATGGCTACTCCGAGTGTAAATTGTAAAGTTTCACACACGCACTCATTCAATGTTAAAGATGGCGCTCATGGGTTACACATGAACTTACGGAAACAAACATTCTACCCCCAGAAGAATGTGCCAGGAACATAACGTCATAGTTTTTTAAAAGAATTTAGAACAACTTGTGTGCACCTTTTTTTACATCGAGTAAGCGAGTCTGTGGAGTGTGTGGATTAGCCAATATAATTTATGTATTACATTCTCTTTTCCTTTCATAGATCCTCCACACAGTCGCTCACTCGATGTTAAAAACGTCATTGAAATTCATTAAGAACTTTTGGAGATATTGTTGAGACAAAAGTGATGTAGACGAAAGTAGCATAACCCAGTTTGTGGAATCTGTAGACAAGGCTTATTTGAGTATGTCCAAACTAGAGCCACGTAGTAAGCTATGTATGTGGGTGGTACTAAAGACCCAAGTGTTGGAGTCAATCTCTGATCGTCTTTGCCCGTTTGGTAGATAATGCCCATCTAAATTCCCTGACACTACTTCCACTAAGATCTCCAGTTCTGTATAGTAAGCAAAGATATCAGTCCATTTGACCAACGATCCAGTTTGGAGGTTTGTGAGTTAGTCCAAATGCAGCAAACGGAGCAAATCTGCTTGCAGTGTAGTCTATTCCTTTGAAAGCATATTATCCAATTAGTGCTTCTGCTTTTTTGCACCCCGCTCTCATGTAGCCTTCTTCTATAGACAGTCATGGCAGCAGACATTCTGAGGTATAGAAAAGTGGCCATTAAGAAGAACACTGACATCTGTGTCCACTGAAGAGACATCGAGGTTGGGAGTTCGGATTCGTGCGATTAAATATACTGAGAAGCAGTAATTGGTCTCCAACATTAAAGTTACGTTGACCATCTCTGATATACAGATAATATCAAAAATGGGGCAGCCCATTTTGTATATACTTTGAAGTGGCTCAAGGGTTTATCAGACAGTCTCTGAGAAGAATGGTTGGAAAGTGCCCCCCACCCATAAGTGTGGCGGTGTAATATCCTCATTCCACTGTCTATGTATGCGAGTGGACTTTCACTCTTCGCGGGATTTGAATACCTTTCCCGTCCCTCCCCCAAAACAACTACAAACATAGGCATCAACAACACCATAGCCTAGTGAAGGTCCCCTCTCATACATACACAGCGAAATGAGGACATTCTAGCGCCACGCGTCGAAGTGAGCCCCATGCCCATCATTCCGACACCCCCCTTCACTTACGGCATCTACCTGAAGAAGGCCGTAGGCATAGTTCCCTCGAAGCTTCACCTGTGCACGCGCACACAAGTTTTGCAAACACCGCACAAAGGATATTAATGTGCGCACAAAAGCTTAGTTACCAAAATAATATAGAATTAATAAATATACTTATATCTACACAAATGATGAACACTGGTCGTAACACTGTACTATTCCATGGTTGGGCTAGGGGTGTTGAAGTTTTTCAAAAACAATACTTCCTGCCCATTGTTTCAAACTACGTACTATTCCCGG
>VCCN01000724.1:2578427-2593792 GCA_006491835.1 Architeuthis dux
ACTGGTGTTTCAGTTCCCATGTTGAAACAAGATACATTTGAGTGGCCGGGATCGGGGCTTGGGAAGTCAGAGGCCTCAGATCTAAAGGTCAGCCAAGCGGACGTTAATGAAATGAAGATAACCGGTATGATACGATTACCTGTAAGAGTTGGAGGAGCTAGAACTTCAAAGCCCAAACCGAACTACCGTATCACTTCAGACTGCCCGCAGATCCTACGGCTAAGCTATGGCATTATTATAATTCACTTGACTGTATAAATCTTATGAACGACGACAGACAGATTATTGATATTGGTGTCCTTATTACTACTGGATAGAGAGTGTTGATGTGTTCCAGGTGATAAATTTACCCATCCCATACCATAGGTCAGGACAGAGATTGGGGGCGGTTGCTAGATACAAATTGGAGTCCGAAAACAAAATTCATGCTACTTACACCAGAAGAAGCCAATAAGTGCAAAACAGATACACCGGGGCCTTGCACCTCTGGGAGTCCAATATATGTGAGTGTGAATCACCAGCTCTGTGTGCTTAAGTTATTTAAGGGTGATGTGATGAGAATCAAACAGAACTGTCAGGTAGACATATTAACAAACACAGTTCCACCCAGGCAAGTGTACTATCAGATTGAATATGGGCAGTACCCTTGGAAACAGAAATGGATTTATCACAGTTATGTGAGGCGACGCTCACACTAACTATTAAACAGATACCTCCCTTGACCATTATTAAGTTGCCTTTGGGATGTTCCGCCTTTGGAGAATCAATCACCACCACCATATTATCAAGGGAAATTCGAGACTAGCGATTCCTTCTTGGCTTTGGCCGATGTGTCGGTAAACAATTGGACAGGATTCTGAACACCCCCTGCTCCCCAATGTAAGTTTAAGGGATGTATCTGAGTTATTAAAGCCAATAGAAAAGATTAACCTACAACAATCAGTGAACAACTTGGGGGACCTAGAGAAGGGAGATTCCCTCGGGAGTGATCGAACAACAAATACTGTGGCCGGGTCATCCTTGGCAGGGACAGGGAAAATACAATATATGCCAGCTAGCGTGCGCGGGGGCAAGAGGGGGGAGTAGACAGGTGTCCTCGATGCCCGTGTGAGTTATGATGCTGAGGAAGACACAGGGACTGGACAACAGCTCCGGTTGCATCCAATGAACGACTACGATTGGCACCCCTGACGGTGGTCGCCTAAGAATGTTTTTAAATAGAAACATTTTATGATGTCGAGTTGTGTGAGAGTGCCCAGGGAAACTGCTGTGTAATATACTGGGACGGACCCAGTAAAGCTAGATGGCCTGTTGAGTTATGTGAGGGCTATGAGAGAGCCATGGGGAACTGTTGCATGCTTGTAAAATTAGGAGGCTGTTGTAAAGCCTTGGAAATTGAACTCTAAGGGAGAGAAAACAACACTCCGCCAGGTTGAATTGAAGAATTTAATCTTAAAAGGGACTGTTGCATGCTTAAAACAAAGTCTTGCTCAGGTGGTTGCACTAGGATCAGGAAGGAAAATGAATAGAAACAAATAATAATAAGTATTCGAACAGTAATCAGTTGTAACATTGAATGCATGTTGTTAAAAGTAATCATTAAAACACAGAACGAAGAAAAATAACGAACTATTATTCTGATAAAAAACGTTTTGCATGATTGGAAATATCCAGTGAGTGGTAAAATCAATGTGTTGTAATTTACAGAGTAAATGACAGAAAAGGTAAAGGGGTTAATGTGATACTATCGGTAGCAGGGTTTTAGAAGTAAGTAAAATATTGCCTAGATTTTCCAAGTGCATGAACAACTAGCTGGGGAAGGATTTCAGATTAAATCATGAATCCACCTAAAAAGATGCCAAATGGGAAGAAGAGCCTGTTTATTTTGACCACCCCGGAAATTCCAAGGCAAAAGATAAGTTTGGGATTCCGGAAGGCCAGGCGGGATAAAAGGGGACCAGGGAGACCAACATACGAACACTTGGGATTAGCTTTAGTGACCGACTTGCTGGGACGAGGGGCTGGCGTTGAGAATCTGACAGTGAGAACTGAGATTACGACTTAACCAAAAATCCCTGCATAGACCAGGCTCTGCATCTTCGCCGCCGGTATAAATTCTTCTATTCTGTTCCACGAATCGACCGATCTACTGACCCTAGCAAACGTATCACATTGCCTCCGGTTTGGCTGCCATATAAAATAAACACTTAGTTTTTGTTCTAACTAGTGTGGTGGTTCCTGCTTACAAATCCTATTTCTTTTGATTTCATTTATTTTTGCTTTTCGTCACTTCGACGCCTGTTCCCAGAGATGCTTCAACCAAAGTGCCAGAACTTCGTCCTTCGATCTTTTCACAAGGTGGGTGAGTACGTCGACTGGTGAGGGGTGACGCAGACAGGGAGCCAGGCGGCGTTGTGATACAGTAAGTTGACTTGTATTAGAGAATGGTTGATGCTGATTATATCTACAGGAATAGATTTTCTTTCCACTTTACTTGTGAGCTGTGCCCTTTGGTCAGACCCTTCGAGACAACGCCAGAGCTCTTCTCCGTATCTAAGAATACACAACGTCCAATGCATCTAACTCTTCATGGATCCGCACCAACATTGGACCAACTGTACCCTACCCGATGGCCCAGCTTTCCACGGAATTTCATTGAGATCCATTTGAGACCTTTGCATATATCGTGCGAACAGATAGACGGACAGTTTGAGGAACAGACGGACAAACAGATAATCATGGGTGAACACATATACATGGCAGAGCGAGAAACAAATGGTAAAACAAATATAACATAAATCTCTCTCCGAATGGCAAAATATCGAAACAAAATGTGTTGACGCCCCCAATTGACAAGACAAATGCAACAACTTAAAGACGTCATTAACTTTCGTTTGTAAATTTCCTTGTCAATGTCATCGCTGGCTGGATACAATTACTCCTGGGGAAAGAGACAGATATTAAGAAACATTTTTTATTTCTGTTTTTCAGTGCTGCCGGGCTTTCTGTCAAAACCGACGCAAAACAATCGAGTTTTGAGCGACTTATAAGATATTTTCGCTTTTTTCTGGCTGGCATAAAGCTTCGTACTAAAGTGATCTAAGTAAAATACCTAAGCAACCTAAGTAAAATACTATTAAGCAATGACAAACAATCTAGTCTCTCAGTCCATCAATACTGCAGTATGTTTTATCCTCATTGGGTGCTATATACTCACTTATTTATTGTATTTTAATAAGATTTTCGGTACTTACGTATGAAATGTCGATTTAAAAAAAAAAGAACTTTCCATTCCAAATTTCTTTAAGAAAAAGCTTTTTTCATGTGATTATAATATGAGATAGCCCTTTCCCTTAATTATGTTGATAACTTAGTATACTTATTATTATCGGACTGGCATGATTTTTATGAAAGATACATTCTGTTTTAATATTTTTTATCGGACCCAAGTTTTCCGTAAAAAGTCTTACTTAGGACTAACACAAATAACTGAAATAAAAAAGTAAAACTTTTCCTGGCAATGTGTATTTTATTTGTAAGCTTATATAAATTATCATCATTTGCCGTAAAACAAAATAGTATATAAACATTCAATTTTTTTATAAAGCATATCTTTGAATATTTAAAATAATTCGAAAATATCAGACAGTATTGGTATTTTGAAAGAATAATTAGACAAAGAATGAATTAGAATAAATTATATTATGAACAATTTAATTTTACAATCTGGCCGTTTTTAAAAAATAATTAGCCGATTTAATTTGATTTTATAGCTAATTCAAAACATATTCAATATGTTTAGCCATAAATTGAGCCGAAAATAGAAAAAGATTTAACCGAATTTAGCCATTTTTAAGAGGTTTTAGCCGAAAGAATCAAACTAAAATTAGACGTTTATTGTAAATCGACCATCCACTTCGTGCCAATTGAGTCGCTCTTCCTACAAAAATAACTTTTTCTAAAAAAACGAAAAGTTTCAGGAAGAAACGAAGGTCAGGGTTAGTCAAAGCAAATCAAACTACATAGAAAAAATATTTTTTTCGTAATTATTTTACTTAAGATCGACAAACCGAGTGTTAAGCGAAAGTTTTTCTTTAAGAATATTTTGAGAGTGAGATATTGAAGTTCTTTAGCAAATCCACTACACATCTAGTAACTTTAATACAAGTAAATGTACAATTTTTATGGACCATATGGGCGACCAGCACCTCAAATCTTTGCAAATCTAAAAGGACGGATTTTGTCTTTACACCGGTGACGTCACTGAAACGTCAGCAGCCGTTAGTTAGAGATTGGGTAGAAAATACTCGCCTGAACTGGTGTCGCTTGTCTGTATTTGTTTCGAAGTTACTTTTCTTCCGAAAACATTAAAAACTATTTAATCGATGTTATTTCGAAGTTACTAAGATATGTTCTTCCGAAAACATTAAAAACTATTTATTCGATAAATCATTTAGATTGTTTATAGTTTTTTTCCCTTTTTTTTAAACTAACAAACTTTCGAATTCTTCCGAAATTAGATGTTGTTTCGAAGTTAGTTACTCTATTTTTATTAATACTATTCTTCTGGTGTCTTAGTATACAGTTAATTTATTTGATAATTGGGCTTTAAATGAGATTATAACATGTTAACCATACAATTAGCCGAAAGTGGGAAAGATTTAGCCGTTTTAACCATTTTTGAAGCCGACAAAAATAGAATTCCACTGATACAAAATATGTGTATATCAATTAGTTTAAGATTAATGTTAGGAGGAGCGCGAACAAAAACCCCAGGGGACACAAATACTGTTTCAAATTGGAAAATCAACAGATGGCTCAAATTTTCCGACAGTATATTTACTCTTACTGTCTTCCATATTTGAGTTTTCTTAAAACTTTAAGACGTAAACAAAAGGCAGCCATATTTGTTTCTTGAATTTCTGTCGGGAAACAGTAAATTCTGATTTAAAATTATTTAAAACAGTCAGTTCTGCGTTATAATTTATACAAATTTGTTTTTCTTTTCCTTTCTAACAAACACAAGAAAGAACTTCGGAACAACATTGTTAAATACGTTTTCAAAATTAGGTATCGAAGATTTTTTTCAAGCTGCGCAAAAATGTGCGTGCACATTCCTAACTTGTGGCCTTATGTTTTAATATGCTAAGCTGACTACATACCTATATTCGTCTCCTCGCTATAGAGCAATAGTTACCAAACTACTTTCATCGTCACTGTGTGCTCTATACCTGTGACCTTGTGTCTTACTATGCAAAGCTGGAAAAATGCCAATATTGATCTTCTCGCTATCGGAAAGTGGTTAACAAGCCTGCATTGCAGACCAATTGCTATTGCAGTATGTTTGATCCTCAATGGCTGCTATACGATCGTGGCCTTGTGTTTTACTATGATAAGCTGACTAAATGCTTATAGTGGTATCCTCAATATAGATGAATAGTTAGCGGGCCAATCTCGCAGGTCGTTACTACATCGGTGACTTTGATCCTCACTGGGCGTTCGAAAGTTATGGTGTTGTGCCTCATATGTTTAGCTGGCTGGATGCCTATATTGGTCACCTCACTATAGAGCAGTTTAGAAAGTCAGACTTGATGGCCATTACTATTGCAGTGATGTCGATCCTCGCCGGGTGATATACAATTGAGGTCGTGAGCCTCGCTATGCTAAGTAAATGCCCATATTGACCTCTTCATAATGAAACAGTAGTGCATAAGTCAGCCAGACCATTACTATTGCAGTGATTTTGATCGCCACTGACTGTTATACAATTGTGCCTCACTAGACTAAATGCCTATATTGGACTCTTTACTATGAACTAGTAATCAAGCCAGTTTTGGGGTCCATTACTATTGCTGTGGGTTGCAGTTGCATGGAATTCAGTCAAAAATAAAAACAGAAAAGTATACTTTCTGTAGTAGAGGAAATAGACCTAACGAGATTGGCTCATAAAACAAGTCTGAATGGATACAGAGAGCGGATTTCAAAATATACACCACTGATTACGAACATGGGACGCACGAGCAGGCAATTTAAGTGTGAAAAGCGAAAAGTGATACGTGGATCCAAACGAAGTTGTGTTAAATGGTTAAATGATTTATTCCTAAGCGTACATTACAATTAATGTCTAACTCATTATAGTAAGGGAGAATTAATCGAAGAGAAACAGTGTGAGATTTGGCCGAAGACAAAGAATTCAATAATACATATGCGAAACCATATGAGATGTGGTTCCTTTTGCAACATGATATATCATTAAATTACTTTTAGTCCCCGGCTTTCGGAACAACAGCCGGGGACTATCATTCGCTATGGGTGTCTGTCGTCGTAGTCGTCGGCATCGTTGTACCATTTTCTCAATTGGATAACTTCGTTATTCCTTAATATATTTATGTGGGCTTGTGGCGAGATTCTAACTGGGGGTGTTATGGCCGATCCGATTGTTCGTTTACATTTTATAAGCAAACAAAGTTTTTTTAGTGTGGTTAAGTTTCCAATGTAAAATCATAGTAAATTGACTAACATCTTCCTGAGATCGTCGCTTATACAATAGATCTCTGAAGTTCCTAGTAAAATAATAATACAGTAAATACTAAGGACAATACGTTAATTTTCTTCACAAATGATATTGTTTATTTTGGAGTTTTTTTTAAATATATCCGGCAAAAAACGGTTATCTTGCTACATTTTAAATAAAATTATTTCTTTAGTAATTTTCCGTTATTTTAAAATAATTTTTTTGGTTCATTAACTTAAAATTTTAAATGGTCATGTTTTCTACGCTCAATTGTTCCGTAATATGCTACTATCATCACCATCAGCAGCAGCAGTATAAATATGACTGGAGTTACTTCCCTTGACTGAACTCTTCCTGGGACCTGCTTACGGAATAAGTTCGTAGTGAAAGATTTTCAACTTATTACTTTGCTTAAATGGTCTGCATCTTACTGTAAACCAATCTAAATAATTATTTTCTTTTGAATCATCTCAAATTCTTTCTTTGCCAAAGGGGTCTGGTTTTAACCTTTAATCACTAGTAAAAGTTAACCAATAAAGCCACGGATTCGTAAACAATATGAATAACATTGAACAGTCGGGTGTATCTTTTAAATCACTCCCTCACCCTTTTCAGTGCCAATTTTGCCCCCACCTCAAAGCCGACAAGAAAAGAACAGGAATATGGATTACTCGATTAATTACTTGTGAAATGGATATGGACGAGTCCTCAGTTTTTGCAATTAAAGAAAATCACTCCCTGTGCTTCTCCAAAATGATGTATTACCCCCTCATCTTTTTCTGTACCAGGTTTGTCCCCTCAAAACAAAACAAATGAAAGAAATCTGGAATTCCTTGAAAAAGAAAAAGAAGCAAAACAACAAAAAAGAAAGAGATCCAAAAGAACTACTTCCGATGCTGCTATACTTTTGGACATTGTAACTGTTTCTAAAGAGGTTGTACACAACCTTCAAGAAGAATTAGAATTAGCCATTGACTACGAATATGATTTTGTTATAAACCTTGATATAACCGATGGTATTACAAATGGTACACCTTGTACAGCCAAAAAGTATCAAAGCCATTCTTGCAAGGGTGACATTGTTTGGGTTGATCCTCAAGATAAAAGAGTTGGTAAGGTATGGCGTCAATCTCATGCTTCTCTCTACACCCACGATTGTCTGAAACATTAGTTACAAGTATTGAGACATTCTATCTGCTGTTCCTCGCACCATTCTACCTAAAATGGTGGTTCTTCTCTGACAGATGAGGTCATACGGCTCATTATCTCTATGTTGCCTACTCACGATGTCACACCAAATCCAATGTTTTTATATTGGGAGATTTGGTTTAGCTAAATCCAAAATTGGTCAAGATGCTGAATGCATCAAAGAAATGGAACGATTAAGAACAGTACTCTGTTTATCACGATGTATTGTCTCTTTGATATGCAAGTGTAGCATAATGCGTCTACCTGCAAGGTATTGACTAACAGAAAAGGACTCTCCTTTGACAGAGTGTATTTAGTGCTTATTCATTGTTTGTTCTAATAAGACACAGCCGTTCTTCGTTGTCCCTTTTCTTTGGTCTGCAACAATTTTGTATAGTCAGAGATTCTTTAGGGTAAAGGAAGACAGACTAAGTCCCTTGGTAATGCCTTCGCCTCCTCTTTTGGGGGTGGTGCGTGTGACTAACTAATTAGTATCCCCCGCGCTGAAACTCTTAGGATTCAATGACACGCGTATTTTACACTAACTTGAATAAAGTTTGGATCCAATTTGGTGTTCTTGACTTCCTAACTAAAACAGGACATCGACCTATTTACCTGTCCATAAAGAAATTATCAATAGTAGATAAGTTGTGAACTTCAGCCAAAACTTTAACCAAAACTTTAACCAAAACTTCAAACTTTCTTTATAATATGGTTTTAGAGACATGAGCTTGCTTCCTACTTCTTGGTAAAAGCTGCAAATATACAAATTGTTGCGTACAGAGTTACGCACCTTAAATAAAATAACCACCGAAGCGAAGCGCTTGATTGTTTACTTTGGTTTCACAACAATGGTTACGTACGATGAATGGTCCTGTCCACATGATAGATTTATTGAATATTGAAAAAAGAAAATGGAATGTGGTGAACAGTTTACAGGGGAGTTATTTATGGCTATTATTCTGTTTATATTAATCTGATCACACTCTAAATGGATGCGGATCGAATTTCTATGCATGCTTATTTCATGAATTGAACAAGTTTTTTTTTTCTGTTTTACACATAATTTATATGTGATATCTACACAATGTCTGCCTTTCTTTTGTGCTCATACTCTGTTACCTCCACCCGTAGCCCCCTCTCACCCTCTGGCCAGTCTCTTTCCCTCTCTACTTAAAACGTTTATACTTTTAAGATTTTGTTATCTATCATTTATATTTGGAATCTAACAACCAAAGAAAACAGACGCCATTTTCGAAACACTGAGAAAACAAAGTGTATTTACTGATCTAACAATATAAATCGGTTTTTTAAATCAATATAACAGATTCATCAGCATCAATCCTCTTGGTTTTCTTGACATTGGGATCAGTTAGTTAATTTGTAAAGTGCCGTGTGCTTCTTGGAGTGCAACAACAAGTGCATGTTCAACAAATACACTGACGTTTTATATAACGTGGGCCATCATACTCGAAATCGAGGGACAGCCAAGTTAATGGAACCCAGTTACGTAAGCATTGATAGAGGAACAACATTGCTTACGTAACAAGCTTGTTAACCATCGCATCACGAATGAATCGATAATTTCGAATCGCAATCTGACCTTCCATAACACATCTTTTAGAGTCTGTGTACCCGGTACCCTGAGCAGAGGTCGTACTCGAGACGTGTTAAGACAATAAAAAACAGACGTCATTTTCAAAGCTCTAAAAAAACAATGTTGTTTTTGTTTAACTGATGACGGGGTACTTCTGCTTATTCTGTCCTGAGATCCACCTCCCACCCGACGATGGCAGCAGTCGAGGGATGAACTAAATTGAACTAAATAAAAAATAAATAGTGGCTTTTTAAAGTCAGTATAACAGATGGAAATGCAGGACGGCAGAGCGGTTAACGGTTAGAGAATGGACGTGGCGAGTTCAAAATCCGGCTGAGAAGGTTTTTGTTCACTTCGCACTAATGCCCTTTGGAATGGCATGGATCCATTTCTCCCTCTAGCTATAGGTAAACTAGCATAGGGTGAAGTGAGTGACACCACTTCGGGTGATTGTCGCCTGTGAAATTGTAGCCAGCGATGGGGCACATGAGAGAGAGAGAGAGAGAGAGAGAGAGAGAGAGAGAGAGAGAGAGAGAGAGAGAGAGAGAGAAAATAGCAGATCCACCAACTACCAATCGTCTTGGTTTTTGTTGTGGAAATTAATGTTATCTGATAACTGAATCTGATATTTTGTACTAAAGGAACTACTCTGTCCGTGTCCTCGTTTTGAAATCTAGCGATGCTCACTATAAAACAATAATGTTATTACGTTCTACGGGGAATGTACTTTTTCAGTTTAATAAAACCTCAGATCGAGGTAAGCGCTTACTTTCAATTACAGCCCGTCTAAGGGTTTGCTTACTATTACAATTTATTAAACTAAAAAAAAACTTTCGGGACATTCTCAGGACTTATACAGTTCCTATCGACTACTATTCTTTGCATCAACCTTGCGAATCTCTACTTTGCGTCGGACTTTCTACAACACTGTGATATGGAGCGCCTTCTCAGGTCGGAGGGGTTAGACTGTGACCCCAGTTCGGAAGATTCTAAACAAGAGTGGGAGCATTGGTTTAGGACCGTCCAAACCTTTCTTGTATTCGCAACTAGTAGTGATCTAGACAGATTGGGCCTCAGGGTACTGGAGTGACAATTCGTTAAGCCTACTAACGAGATCTTTACTCGAGACCGATTAGCCGTCCGCTTCCAGGTACTGTGAACCTTGAATAAGGAGTGTGATTTCAAGGCAGTGACAGCAATGCAATATCGAGACGAATACATCAGAGACGCCTTTATAAGTAGCTTGCAGTCACCTTTTATTCACCAACGTTTATTGGAGAATAGGACTCTTGACTTGGCCACCATGTTCGATCAGGCATGAGCGCTGGAAGCGGCACAGAAAAACCCAGACATACGGTATTAATCCTATGTCATTAGCATTGAGTACTGCTACACCTAATCCAATTCCATCCCCAGTTAGTGCTGCTACACCTAATCCAAGGATCGAACAAGACTCTATGGTACACCCTGCAGATGTATCTGCCTCTTTTAATATAAGTAAACGTTTCTGTTGTGGAAGTGCAAACCATCAACATTCTAGTTTCTCGGCCCCCGAAGCTGAGTGCAGAAAATGTAAGAAGATAGGACACGAGGCAACAGGTCCATCGGCGATCTCTACCGACAATGGTATCCACTCCAAGTTCATTGTTAAATACATTGGCAAAGATTTCCTTGAATGGAGAGGAGGTGCATGGGTTTATTGATATTGGCAGCTCGGGCATTCATTCATCCTAGAGTGGTTGAACGCCATTCATTGCTGCAATATCACGGCGATATTCAGATAATGACCGTAAATACATCGAGCAAGAAACCGAGAGACTCTTAAAGTAAGGCATTATAGAGCTCAGTAATTCACCATGGCGAGTACAAGTAGTTTGTGTTAAAGACGAGTCGCGGAAGATAATATTTACAATAGACTATTCCGAGACTATTAACCGGTGTACGCTACTTGATAGCTACCCGCTTCCTCGCATCGATGATACGGTGAGATCGCCCAATATCGCGTCTTCAGCATTATAGATTTTCGTAGTGCGTAACACGTTCCCCTCAAGGAATAGGATAAGCTTTATATTGCATTTGAGGCTTGTGACAATCTTTACCAATTCATCCGAATACAATTCAGAGTCACTTGTGTGGTGGCTTTCATTCCAGCAAATAATGGATTGATTTATTCGGGAGGAAGGACTGGGTGGAATCTTTGTCTACCTAGCTAATATCACAATGTGGAACGACGGGAAAGGATCACGACACTAATTTAAAGACGTTTCTGGAGGCTGCAAAGAGGAACATCACTTACAATGCATTTTTTCTACGAAGAGTATTCTATGCTATGAGATAGTAAACGGCGACAGAAAACCTGACCCTGGCCGACTTCGACCATTACTGGATCAACCTGTGCCAAGGAACCGTAAGTCTCTACAACGTGTACTCGGTGTCTTTGCATATTATTCGCAATGGATCCGTAATCTTACCTCCAAGATCCGTCCTTTGAGGTTTTTGTGTCGGGAGGCGAAAAGAGCGTTTCGCTCAATTAAACAGGGCATACAAGATTCCGTCGTGAAAGCTATCAATGAGACCATCCCCTTTGAGGTGGAAGCGGATGCTTCGAAAACCGCCATCGCAGCGGTCTTAATTCAGAGTGGCGTTCTTCTCCCGAACACTATGTTTGACAAACAGCATAAGACTACAGTAAACAAATGATAAGCTATTTCGTTGGAAGATGGAATTATCATGCTACGATTTTGATACTGTATACAATATCCCTCCAGACACTCTATCTAGGTCGCACTGTGGGATGACGTGTCGAGACCAACAACTAATTTCAAACCTTCATGAGGCTTTGTCACCCTGGTGTAACACGCTACCATTTTGTGAAATCAAAAAACTTACTATACTCAGTGGAGGATACCAGAAGCATAATAGGGGCTTGTAGGGTTTGTGCTGAGAGTAAACCAAGGTTTTGTATTACTGGCGCTACTAAGCTTATTAAAGCTACTCCTCTAGTTTGAGAGGTTAAACATGGACTTTAAAGGACCGCTTCCTAGTGTTTACAAAAATCGGTATTTATTGAGTATTGTAGATGAATACTCAAGGTTCCCTTTTGTTTTCCCATGTGCCGATATGACGGATGTTGGATGTATGACGGCTTCGATGGTCATAAGATGCCTATGCCAGTTATTCTCTATATTTGGCCTGCCAGCATATGTAGCATAACGGGGGTACTAACCACTATACGATCACGGCCGCCACGAGGGAAAGAGAGAGAGATAGATTTAGAACGAGAGATAGTAGTTTCTGAGAAGGTCGCCATGAGGGAAAGATTTGCTGAGGGTCGCCATGGGGGAAAGAGATGTAGAGAGTTAGAGAGTTTCAGAGACGATCATTTCTTTCTCCGCTGCTATGGACTGCGATGATGATCATAATGATGTCTGTCTGTCCGGATCGCCTCCGCGGGCTGCGGACGACGATGATGATGGTGATGATGCCTCATGTCTGATCTGCCGCTGATGTCTCTCCGTGGAGGGAAATTCATTTGTGGACACAAAGAAAACTCTCCCACGTGTGTGGAGAGAAAAGACGACAAAATCTACGTATATTAACATTTTTACGAAGTTTTATTTCCGTACCACGCAGGTCAATTTCTGGTCTGCGGATTTCGGCAAGGTACGGAAATTCTGTTGCATGTCGTTGTTGAAAGGAGTGGGTCGCTTTTTTTCCCCGCCGAAGAAGATTAGAAAGAGGCGTTGCGAAAAAATGTACTTACTGCTTAAGCAAATATCTGAAGAAAAAAAAATGTCTTTTGTTTCTTTCGACCTTTCCCCGTGGTCGAAGTTCGATGCGCCATTCTCGTCGTGATCGTATAATGTTGTTTTTTTTTTGTGGATTTAAGACCTTTTTCACGTTGTGGACTTTTCCCGTGGTTAAAACCCTGGTTCTCATTCGTTTCGAATATGTTATTCGAACACTGAGTCACGTGCACCAAAACGATCACTGTAGCCTAACGGCGGGGTACTAACCACCATACGATCACGGCCGCCACGAGGGAAAGAGAGAGAGATAGCAGTTTCTGAGAAGGTCGCCATGAGGGAAAGTGATGTAGAGAGTTTTAGAGACGATCATTTTTCTTCCGTGGGCTGCGGACTGCGATGATGATGTCTCTCTGTCCGATTCGCCTCCGCGGGCTGCGGACGGCGATGGTGATGTCTCTGTCTGGGTCTGTCGACTGGAGCCAAATTTCTCTGTTATGGGAAATTCATTTTTGGACACAAAGAGAGAAAAGACGACAAAATCCACGGATCTTGAATTTTTACGAAGTTTTATTTTCGTACCACGCAGGTCAATTTCTGGTCTGCGGTTTTCGGCAAGGTACGGAAATTCTGTTGCATGTCGTTGTTTAAAGGAGTGGGTCGCTTTTCAAGGACTGCTACTGCTACTGCTTCTTCTAGTGCTACTGCCGCCGCCGGGCCGTTAGGCAGGGCATCTCGACCCCCACTGCCTCCTAACCCCAACTAACTTTACTGTTTTTGATCAAGCCTTTATACACCTAATGGTCATAACTCCTCCCACTTTTCAAATTCCCAACGGTTTTTCGATAACCTGATACCCCAGTTGGTCACGTAGGCAGTTTGACACAGATTCCAAATCTGACCACTTTCCTATCCCCACTGGCCACCGGTAACCTGGTATGGTCTATTTCGTTACACATACATTCATTCGAATCGGGGGGAACCTATTTCATGAGCAAGGAAGTCAAAGACTTCCTCACTAGTAAAAGGGGTTGAATGCAGCAGAACTACAAGCTATAATCCCCAAGGCAATGACCAGGTTGAGAGGCATAATGGGATCGTCTGGAAGACAATAACTGTGTCGCTGAAAACTGACACTTCCCCTCACGAGACCCTTTAACTACTCCCGTCGCTCTTCTTCGGGAACCTCCATACCATATTGGCTTTGTAAACTAGGCCCTGTCCATCTAAAGTGTCATGTGAAGGTTACGTTTGTCTGTAGTGTTTCAAATTTGAAGCGTAGATATTTTACATCCAGATTTAGATTATTTTGGTTGTTTTACATCAAAATTTAGATTAAAATATTTTAAGATTATTTTGGCAAAATCCTGATATTTTGGATGAATTGGGTCATTTTGGCTTGACGACCCCAAAATATCGTTTGGCTATAGAATGGCTAGATTTGGCTATACATTTAGATGTAAAACATTTTTTCACATTTGAAAAACTGCTGCAGAAACCTGTGCCGTAACATTAACAAGCGTAATCTTCAATATATATTTAAGTTTTTTTTTTTTAAATCCGGTCAATTAATCATTAAATTAACTAATTTTCTTCGAGTCAATTTTCAGAAGCCTACTTTATTTTTGAAAGATTTCTTAAACATAGAGTAGTTTAATTTTTCTGTTGAGGAGAGAAGAGAGACATCCTACGAATAAGTAATGTGTTGTTGCTATTGACAACATGTAAAATTAAACATCTAAAAACCTGCTTTACAAATAAGTTAATTAATCTATGCTTATATAACGTAGGAGTGACAAAAAAAAAACTTCTCGGCAGAAAATTGACACCTGATGAAAAAAAGAAACTTGCATAACCTAATAATTAATGAAAGTTTACTTTCCGTTTCTCTTGACTGAAATTTGGGCTTTTTTCTTTCTAGCAAAGCCAAGAACAAGTTTAATTACGTTTTTAAAATAGTGTGTCGATGTTTGGTGTATTAGTTCTCTGATCAGTTATAATGTGTTTTATCATCCTGTTCTTCCAATGTTATTTAAGATGTAAAATAAAATTATCTTTCAGAAATTTCACTGTTATTTTTCGTTTTCTAACCTTTAAATGGTAAACAAATATTCGGCGAAAAGACAATTCGGCAAAAGTGTTGTTCGCCAAACAAGTTGTCTCCGAATCAGCCGCAGGAAGAAACTGCTGTCGGCTTACTGTTTGGGTGACACGTCGTTCGCCGAAAAGTCCGGAACCGATAGAATCTATGATACAAGTCTACTTCTTCCTACCTGAGATAAGAGGTCATGTATTTGAACTATGTATTTATTGAATCATA
>VCCN01000724.1:2625023-2637922 GCA_006491835.1 Architeuthis dux
ATATATATATGTGTGTGTGTGTGTGTGTGTGTGTGTTTCGATGTACACGTTGAGGAGAGAACAGAGAATGAATGAAACAGAGGGAGTGGGAGAGAACATAAACAATTTAAATTCATTTACTCCACAACAAATATAGAATTCGTGAAGGAAGAAATCATTATGGTAGGTGCTTTGGGGAGAAGTAGAAATGACCGTCTTGTGTTTATCTAGGCGTATCTATTTCCCTATTTCTCACACATTCATTATTATAGAGTATAGATAAATGCATACACTTATATAAATATATATTCCCTGACGGCTATTAGGAGCCTGTGTTTCATTTTGAGTTGATAATATAATTACTTAAAGAAAGTGGTGTTTTATAAAGGTCATAACTTTGTAATAATGGGGGGATGTTTCGGACATTGACGAACTATCCCTCTGCTTGACTGTCCGACCTATCCCCCCAGCACAATATGATAAAATATTGGCTACCCCCAAAGTTCACACAACGGAGTTTAACATTCACTTTCAACAGTAATATCTTCGACATGTATCACAGATTCAACATAATAATGCATAACTCACGGCTTTCCATATTTATGCAGATAGAGCCCACGATATACCATACCAAAAATACACAGGAACTTAAAAAAATATGGATTCTGAACTGGAGAAAGAAGTTCTGGGCTTGTTGTTTTGAAATTCCTTATGGGAGATGTAAACAAACTCTCGGATGTTCCACGCAAGATTTCGCGGCCGTAGGTACCATACCTTTTCAGGAAATGTCCGAACTATCACACTGTCCGAAGTATAACTGTCCCCACCTCCTCTTTCTATAATCCTATTCTCAATCCTGATTGGATCCAACCAAATACTTTCCAATCTTTTAAGATTCTGATGAGACCCTATCACAATAGATTTATTTGCAATCAACTGCAAGCAATTATTTTTAGAATATTTTGAAATTCTGTTAAGATCACTGTTTATGTTTATAATAGTAGAATAGAAGAATGGTACAACTGGGTATCATCAGCATACGTGTGATATCTAACTATTTTGAAATTCTGTTAAGATCACTGTTTATGTTTATAATAGTAGAATATAAAAATGGTATAACTGGGTATCATCAGCATACGTGTGATATCTAACTAGTTTGAAATTCTGTTAAGATCACTCTTTATGTTTATAATAGTAGAATAGAAGAATGGTACAACTGGGTAGCATCAGGATACGTGTGATATCTCTCCTTCTATTGCATATCTGTGGTCAGAAACCAAAACAGGAAAAAGTAAAGGTCACAAGACTGATCCCTGCGGCGCACCATTAAGCACCTCACTCCAACCAGATTCACCTCATTAGTTGTAACCTGTTGGTGTCGGCCATTAAGATAAGAGAAAATCCAATCGAGTGAATCATCACGGAAACCAGCAGCCTGGAGAGTTGCAAGTATCAGTCTGTGGTTGGCACAATTGAAGGATTTAGAGTAATCAAGCAAAAACAGAAAAAACAATTTATGGGGTTATTATTTTTAGGTAGTGGCTTAACCGGTGCGTTTTCCCATCTAGTGGTGATTTATTTATATAAAATAGAACTGTTTATAATATTAGTAAAACCATGAACAGTGTTAAATTCCGAATTTCAAGAAAAAGGCACTAATACACTACTACACCACAAGCTTCACTTTTTATTGAATTAACTATTTTGATCTTCACCGACCCCAGCAAATGAAAATGGAGAATTCATATATTCTTTAAATATTTCGTTAATGTCGTTAGTAACAAGATCCTCATTTATCTCGGAATTGTTATTTTCCACAAAAGTAGAATTCGGCAAATTTGGATCAATATTGCAGTGATTTCCGTTGTTACATCTAGATTCAACGAGTTGTTAAAGCCTTATGAAATTGTTTCGCATTTTTAATTCTTGCATTCATTTTTTCATTAAATGTTTTAATTTTAGCAAATTGAGTGATATACAGCATTACGTAAGGTTTTATATATTTGGTCAGATTCTGACCTTTTGGTCAGATTCTGACCTTTTCCCTATCACCCATTAGCTTTTTATATCTTCATTAAGCCATAGAAAAGCCGGTTGTGTTACTCTAAACGTTCTCCAATGTGCATGCTTATCGATGATCTCTCTATGAATATTCTCAAAAATTGTTACTTTATTATTATTAATGTCATCATCATCAACCGCCAGAATATTTATCCAAGGTGCTTTTTCCATGTCTAAAATCCTAAATCATGTTCCTAAAATCCCCCCTCGTTACACATCTTTTAAAGAGAATAGGCCATGAAAGTTAGACAATGATCCGAAATCTGAAGAGTGTAAACAACACCATAGACTTTCCCATTTTCAGAATTACTAGTAAGCATAAGATCGATTAAGGCACTACTTTATTTTGTAATATGATTAGGCGTATCTACAATTTGTGTAAAAGCAAATGGTTCAGTGACATAATAATTAAAGAACTTAAAGGGACATGAATCAATTTTCATGTGATCAATGTTCATGTCATCAAGTATAATGCAATGTTTATATTTTGTAGGCTAAATTTTCATGAGTTGCAGCAAATACAAAGTACGGTATGAGGGGTGACTTATAAATAACACCTACAACCATTCTTACAGTACGAACCGTAATTTCGACAAAAAATCATTTTAGGCTGCCCTGTATTAGGAAGCGTAATGCGTCTCGCAGGGTATTCAGAATGGATATAGACACCCACGCCACCTCGGCAGGACATATTCCTGTTTAAATGAGAGAAAAAGAATATAACCTGGAATATTAAAGGATCGCTTGGGAGTGTTACCTGAGATAACACTTTTACAGGTGCCTAACATATCAATGATTGCTTCATGAATAATTCTATTTCATGTAAATGTTTAGGTATTGAACGATCATTTACATGTGCAAGATTCAACAAGTTCTCATAACTTTCAATTTCTTTCTTAATTACATATATTACAGGGAGTTAAAAAGATCATCACACACAGATGGAATATTAGGCTCCGTTAAGTCAAAAATCGATTGGGAAAAATCTTTAAGTAAGACAACGTTATCATCCTGATGCATCGGGATCTCCATGTTAGCCATAATCTACACTTATCTAAGTATATAGCAAAATATACACAACACTGAAGCGATCACTTTAACACACAAGAAACAAATGTTACAAATAGTTTCATGTACCACAATCAAAATCTGGAACATTTTCTTGTATAGCATTTCAAGCAAAATCTTGCCCTACATTCTGGGAATTGTCATTCAAAACTTCCATAGGCACCCCACACCCCATACCATAAAAAATAGCTAATAATTAATATTCTAAATACATATTCACTAACTTATTAGAAGATGAAGTTTGGAACTGTAAAAAGTCAACAATTGCAGTGTATCAATAAAAAAAGAAGGGCATTTCCATTTCCTGGAAAGATCAAACGACTAGCAGGATCCGAGCACAAAGCACCCGAACAATATTTGCGAGCAGGCACGAGTACAGGCGATGGGTTTTAATTAACAAATAGTCATTAAGGCAGGCACCAAAGAGATAGAGTAAGGGTATAAAAATAAAATAATTCTAAAAGCCATTTCCTCATGCCTGGAGTAAAAACAACTTTTCTCCCTCATAAACAAACTGTACGTATCACACTCAAAAAGCAATGCCAGCTCTAACTAAGTGTTCGCAACTCAACACGCCAAACTTTACCAGTAGAATTGAAGCATTTTGTGGAAGAGTTGCCCCCCCCCACCGCCAGTTCCGACACCAGTTCCAGAACAAATCGAGCATTAAATACACCTGTATAATGGCACGCACAGAAGAAAAGCATACAATGTAAAAACTAGTAATATTTAGTATTTTGCTTAGTATGTGTAACCACGAAATACAAAACGAGACGAGAATACTACTTACCCAAGCATGGATAGATCCACAACGTAAACAGAAAAATAGAGGCAAAACCAAGTAAAACCCAACAATAATCCAGAAAAAAACTGCTTGTGTGATTCTATGGCGACATTAAGTTTACATATTAGGTTTGAAACTTGATGTCCAGCCATTTTATTCAAGTTCTACCTTCTTTCCTCTGAAGTACCGGTCTGTAAGAGCATTCAGCAACTCTGTGACGGATAATAAGTAGGTATGAAGCGACACCGGATTTTTAAAAATGTATGGTAGACGATACAGTATACATATATTTGAGTGGGAAAATAAAATGCACGACAGCTGCGCCGTCCAAAAAGGGTATGTTGTCGTCTGCAGCTCCCATAATTTGAAATAGCGGTCAATTTACATAAACAAAAACAGAATAAAATATATGAAAAATACAGCCCGTAAATATTTTTCATCATTTCGCTATATTTAATTATTCATCCTTGTTATAATATTTTTTTATATAAGTTTCAGTCGAACCACGATATAGAAATAATAACAAATATACATTTTAAAATATCGGAATAAATCGATAACAATGATGAAACTGCATCCTTTCCTTATGTTCGTCCACTCTCACCAGAAGATCAACTTTAACTTTATTTAACATAGCATTCATGTTTGCCTCGATCGTGGTCACATGAAAACTGATCGGATCTTCGATGTCTTTTAGATCTGGGCGATCCGCAAACTTTGAATTGATCTCGTTGATAGTAGCATCAACTAGTTCGCTGTGGTTGTTTCTCGCTTCAATCATTACATCAATCACCTTGATATGTATTGTGCCTTTCTGGTTTTTGATGTCTGAGTCTTTCTTCACTAGTTTGATGTGCACCATTTTCAATGCTAACACTAAAGGTGGGAGTGGCAATACTCATCGTGAATTACATGAAAGCTCTCTCACACACATGCGCACTAGAGACTGACTGAGAGACGCAACTACTCAGACGGATTTAGTTTTAAATATAGTTTAGAGTGGACAGAATTCTTTTCATGAATTTCATATAAATCATCAGCATCGAGAGATCTAAACAACTACAGGTCACTAAGCCTACTCAACTGCATCTACACATTTCTTTTTACCAAAGTGATCACCAACCGAATCACCAAATCGCTAGAAGAAAACCAACCACGGCTGGCTTCAGAAGAAGTTACTTGACCATTGACCATCTACATTCGGTAAATCAACTAAAAAAGAAAGCAGCATAATATAAAATGCCGCTTGCTGTAGTATTTGTGGACTTCAGGAAGGCCGTCGACTCAGTGGAAATCTCATTATCCAGAATGACAATACAAGCCCAGACTCATTAAAATAAACTCATCAAAAGATGTTGGATTAGAACATTTTACTCCCTAGCTTGACAAATTTAGCCAGCTTAGCATCTTAAGACGTCCATTTAATCAAATGATACGAGTATGTTCTTCATGGGAAAACCTTTAAGTAGGAAATAAGTTAATTGAGCATTATAAGAATTTTATCCAGAGAGAGAGAGAGAGAGAGAGAGAGAGAGAGAGAGAGAGAGAGAGAGAGAGAAGATGGATTATGTGTGGGTGTGACTTCAAAATCAGGGTAGTTCAAACTGCGACGGAGAAAGTTTAATTTGTTTTCCCCTTTCAATTTTCTTTTCTTTCAAACTATCTTATCTTCAAACCTTCCGGGAATTCGTCACTTTTGATAAAAGAAAATCATTTCAGGTTTTAAACGGAGCGTTCTATTTACACCAAGAAATATTAGACAGACTGCAAAATTCGACTGTAAGATGTGTGCTAAAGGTCTCAATTTACCTATAGCACACATCATTAAGTCGAATTTCGCTCTTTCAGAAAAAAAAGTCCGTCTAATTAATTTTCTTTTTTTTTCATCTAGGATTTTCTCAAAAACTATCAGCAGGTCTCAAACTGCCCATAACACACATCTTTAGGTCACATTTTCCACAAAAACAAATGTTGATTTCTTTGGAGTCTGGAAAAAATCTGTCTAAAGGTATAGAAACCTTTAGACAGACTTTTTTCCAGACTCCAAAGAAATCAACAGCTTTTTAAAAATTTTCTTTTTGGACACTAATTCGTGTATTCAAAATCATGTTAGCACAAAATGAAAATTTAATTGCCTGACCGCTTTCGAACTCTGGTGGATAAAGTATTTTTTTTAATGTACCTTTTTTTTAGTGCTAATGTAATTTTTACACTACCTACATTATATAAAGTACTAAAGTTTGTATGTGTGCTCCAAAATGTCGAGAACTACGCATCAAAGAGAAAAAAACAAAGCAGATCCGAAATCATCGATTTCTATGGAGTCTGCGTCCGTGCTCATTGAAAAATAAAACTAATTGTATCGCTAAAGTAATCAGAGCAATAATACACCGGTGTGTCTTTCTTCTTTTCTTTGAATTTCATGAGCTTTCGATTTAGCAGACCTTCAAACCTTCCGGAAAGCTCTCTCTATATTTTGAATCATCATCATCCAGGGTTGGTTTTGTTCACCATTTATTTGAACCTACACACATGTGTGTGTGTGTGGGGGGGGTGTCAATGATTTTTTTCAAATGTCTTTTTGGGCACTAATTCGTGATCTCAAAATCATGGTAGCTCAATAGCCGGGTGGTTAGAAACACGGTAAATGTAGTTGGCGGACCGTGTACAAACCCCGACGTATAAAGTTGTTCTTTCTTTCATTTGTATATGGTTTCAATCTATTTGAACTTCAGACCTTACGGGAATTTGTTAGATTTGAGAACACACATATTTAAAGGTTTTTATAAGAGGGGGTTCTGTTTACAATGTAGCTATAATGCTAAACTGCACCCTTACTTACCATTCGTTATAGGTGACCATGGACGTGAATTCCTCTCAGTACTTATGCCATTTTGGCTTATTTTTCAAGGAATCTAACCCTATCTGATAATAAAACATGTTTGTATTACAGCAAAAAATACTAACCCTACCTCTAAACATAATTCAAACCCAAACGCAACAATAACTCGTGGGCACAATTTAAATCCGATAGTCCGTTTTGACATACGACCTACGGACACACTGAGCGAGCACATGAATTCTCGGTTTTGAGAACAAATAGTTTTTAAGGTTTTAGGAGGTGGTGAGCGGGCCTGCACGCGTCTACCCGGGAGTGTGTGCTGGCCCAGCCGGTGACGGTGTGGTGCACGCACGCGAGTGTTGTTAGATTTAGAGTCTTTTTTAGGTAGGGTATGTGTATCGTGAGAGGAAGGGGCGTTGGAACATTAGTGGTAATGTTATCGGCTCTCCACTTCCCCTTGCCTGCCTGGGATTTGACAACTCTTTCTCCCCCAACATTGGTGTGCTACTAATAGTCGCAGCTCGGACTTTCAAACAATTAACAAGGCCCTTTTTCACACAGAAGGGGTGGATTGAATTAAATTTCAAATAGAGACCCGTATATGTGGGTTTTCTGTAAACAGCTGTGCTCAGACCATTTTCCGTCCGTGTCACCAGACATGTTGTTGTCTTCTTTTTTCCATCGTGAATTGTATGGATGCCTGTCCCATACTGTCGCCTGCAAGGGCGAGGTGAGTGCCGATAACATTACCATTGAGGTTCCAACGCCCTCTCCTCCCACGATACACATACCCCACCTAAACGGAATAGGGGGACGGATACAAAGAGTCCACAACAAGCACAGTATCAGAGTTGTGTTCAAACGAACATACACACACTCCGAGACCTACTAAGGAAGGTGGGACCGTTTCATGACCCGAAACCTGTGAACAACTGTGTTTACGTCATCCCGTGTAAATGTGGAATATCATTTAGGGGAGGAGAAACAGGCGGCCCCCTCAAAGCCAGATTTGAGGAACACAAAAAGCCATAATCAATGGCAAGATAGAAAGATCTGCATTGGCTGACTACATCTGGATATTATAGAAAGGCGACTACTTTCTTCTCTGGAAGGAAGTCCAGATTATTGACTGTTGGAAGCCGAGAGACAAATCAAAGAGGAAGCTCATTTCAAGATGTCGACTAAATGCAGAGTTCAACCCGATGTGGCTTCCGCTGCTCAACAGACCCACACCCGACAAGACAGGGACAAAGAAACACCGGGATCCTAAACTTCTGTTTACCTCATCACATTCGGATGTTACACCTGAAGAAGGCCGAAGAATGGATCGGCCGAAACGTCGTGCTAACAACACAAACAACAAGCAGGAGTTCGATCGTCCGAATAACTATTTGAACACTATATTTATATTTTGAATCAGCATCATACGGGAAAGGGTTTTTCATCATTTATTTGACATGTTTGGGGAAGGATGTTTTTTTTATTTTTAGTTTTTTTTATTCGTAGAGTTGTTCAATCGCTGAGTGGTTAGAAGCAAGAAAAATGCAATTTTCCAACTTCGACAGAGAGAGTTTGTTTTTTTGGCTTTCAATTTTATAGGCTTTCAGATTATTTGACATTCAATCATCCCGGAAATTTGTCACTTTTGATAAAAGAAAATGTTTCTGGTTTTAGGTTGGTTTTTTTTACAATGTAGTTATAATGCAAAGCTGGACCCACATTTTCCATTCGTCATAGGAAAACTGCGAATGTGAATCTATCTTTCTCTCAGTGCTAATGTAATTATTTTTCCATCTACGACTTTCTCAAAAACTATTAGTGTTAGAACCCTAAAACTCTCTCTATATTTTGACTAATCATTATCCGGGGGCGGTTGTTCACCATTTCTTTGAACCTACACAGATCCGAGAGGGGTCAATGCTTTTTTAAATTTCCTTTTTGGTCACAAATTCGTGATGTAGCTCAATAGCCGAGTGGTTAGAGATACGGTAAATGTACTTGGCGAACCAATTTCTCTTTATGCTTTCAATCTATTTGTCCTTCAAACCTGTGTTAGTTTTGAGAACAGAAATATTTAAAGTTTTATAAAAGGTTGTTCTATTTACAAACCTCAGTTTCCATTCATCACATGTGACCTCGGACGTGAATTTCTCTTTCTCTCAGAGCGTATGCCATGTTTTGAAGTATCCATTTATGGAATCTAACGCTAATCTTACAATAGAAAATGTCTTTCTTAGAGCGAAACATTAACCCTACCTCTAACCCTAATCCAAACGCAACAATAAAGCATGGACACAATTTAAATCGTATAGTCCGCTTTGACGTGCGAACTACTAACGCCAACAGAGATCAAATGAATTCTCAGTTTTAAGAAATATACATTTTTAAGGTTTTAGTAGGGCGTACGCTGGCCTTCCCAATGTTGCGTAGTGGCCTGCGTGGCTCTGCCCGGGGGTGTTAGAGATACGGTAAATATAATTGGTGGACCGTGTTGAAACTACTACAGAGAAAGTTTTTTTTCCCCTTTCAATTTGATTTGCTTTCAAACCATTTTATCTTCAAACCTTCCGGGTATTCGTCAATCTTGATTTAAAATAAAATTCAGCTTTTAAATGGGGTATTCTATAAAAAAAGATTTAAAGAATAAATTAGACAGACTTTTTTCAAAGAGCACGAACGCTGACACAAATGTAATCGACAAATTGTGTTCAATGCAAAACTCGACTCAAGGATGTGGGATATAGGTAGGTCTCAATTTACCTATAGCACACGTCTTTATGTCGAATTTTACAAAGAGATGTGTCGATTCATTTGGTGTCTATAAAAAAATGTGTTTAATTTTCATAAACTATTATAATTAGATCCATAAAGCTTTGGGAATCAGCTGGTCTCAAATTATCCATAGCACATATCTTTAGGTCGTATTTTGACAAAATCAATTATCGATTTAGTTGGGGTTTGTGTACACGCTCTCTGAAAAAAAGTCTGTCGAAAAAAAAAGAGTACTTTCTCAAAACTATTAGTGTTAAATCGGCAGGTCTCAAATTATCTATAACATATCTTTACGTCGATTTTTGCAGAAAAATAATTTCGATTTCGTTGGGGTCTGCATTCACGCTCTCTGAAAAAAAGTCTGTCCAAAAGCTTTCTTTTTTGGGAACTAATCATAAGTCGAGAAGTACGCATCGCAGAGGAAAAACAATTGCATATCAGAAATCAGGTCATAAATTACCTAGAGCACACATTTTTAAGGACGGATGTTACAAAAAGATAATCGATTTCTATGGGGTTTGCATTCGCGCTCATTGAAAAAGAAACCTAATTTATCACTACAGAAATCAGTGAGAGCAACAATACACCAGTGTTCTTTTCTTTTCGTTTAATTTCATGAGCTTTCGATTTAGTAGTGTTGTATAATGCGTGTACCTGAAAGGTGTTGAATACACGAAAAGGACTATCTTTTGACAGAGTGTATTTAGTGTTTATTCACTGTTTATTCGAATAAGACACAATAGTTCTTCGGTGTCCTTTTTCTTTGGTCTGTAACAATTTTGTAGTAGGCTAGAGTCAGAGAGAAGAATATTCTTAAGGGTAAAGGAAGACATACTAACTCCCTTGGTGATGCCTTCGCCTCGTATTTTTGGGAGGTGCGTGTAACAAACGACCCGTAACAATATTAGTAGCACCCGCGCTGAAACTCTTAGGATTCAATGACCCGCGTAATTTACGGTCAAGTGTATCTTCCTATTTTGCGCGTCTCTATTTGGACAACGGTCTTTTGTGGCTGAGGGAAATGAACTTTTTGGACTTCTTATTTTCTCAAATCACAAACTAAAACTGACAAACTTTGCAAGTTAATTTTCTGCCGTTCGCATAGACTGGATGATCTGATTGACCGAACCCTGTTCATGTGATCGATACCTTTTTCATTTCTCACGAAGTAACCCATCTATCAACTAATGGGTCCTAGCTTGTCAGTCGTTAACTGTATATCAGTAACCCCCGCTGTGAATATCTACACCGGCCGTTTAGTTTCCCGACGGTGTCTCTATTTGGCTGGATAAAATGACCACATGCATAGTCCAATTATCATGTTCTCATATTACTACCCCACACCACGCGTGGGAAAGCTCCGACAGTGAAGCCATATATACATACACACAAAGATACACATATGTGTATATAGATATGTATATATATATATATAAAGCGACGCATAACGATAGGTTGGAAAGCATTTGGTATGAATAGAGACATTCTGAGGAGCACCTTGCCAATGTGCCTAAAACGGAAAGTATATAACGGCTGCATAATACCAGCCATGACTTATGGTTGCGAAACCTGGAAATTAACCAAACGAGCAGAAAACAAACTTAGAATAGCACAAAGAGCCATGGAAAGAGCAATGCTAGGGGTAACGCTGAGAGATAGAAAAAGATCAACATGGATCAGAGAAAAGACTAGAGTAAAGGATATTATACAACTAATTAAGCAACAAAAGTGGAGATGGGCCGGCCACCTAGCGAGAAGAGATGACAATAGATGGGGGAAAAGATTAACAGATTGGTGCCCATGGGATAGTAAAAGAAGTAGGAAACGGCCAGACACAAGATGGAGGGACGAGATAGAAAAGTTTGCCGGTAAGACTTGGCAGAGATTAGCACAAGATAGGTTGTCATGGAAGGAGATGGGAAAGGCCTTCGTCCAGCAGTGGACTTAAAACGGCTGATGATGATGATGATGATATATATATATATATATGCATATGCATATACAAACTCAGTAACGGTCAATCTCTATCCCATAGTGTAACATCAGACCTTCAATTTCTCTTTCTCTCATGCTTATGCCAGTTTTGCAGTATTTTCTTTAAGGAATCTAACCCAAACATGTTTTTCTTAGAGCAACAAATCTAACTCTACATCTAGCAATACTCCAATCTGCCCGAGAGTGGTGGGATGGGGTGTGCGCACCCCTTAATTGATTTTATGGAATCTCTATAAAATATAATTTGCTTTCCAGTGTTGTTAGATTGATGCAACATCGGGTACCACACTTTAAATTTAGAATAAAGCAAGACAATCATATAAAACATCCATTGAGTGAGTGAATAGTAACGACTTTACAGAAAATCTGTCCTGATTTGTGTCAACATCAAGTTTGTCATTCTTCAGAATGACAATACAAATCCACACCCATTAAAATAAACTCAGCAAAAGGTCGGGTGTTAGATTAGGACATTTTATTTTCCAACTTAATCGGCTTAGCACCGTAATATGTTCATTCAATCAGATCACAGGAACACACTTTTTGGCATACACTTTAAACGTAGGGAAGAGAATAAGTCAGAAGTCAGTTCTGAATCCCAGCGTTTTCCACAAGAAATAATATAATTAGTTACATAGTGGGATTTTGCCATTATAAATAATTATAATTAAATTATTGATAGATAAATTAATGTTTGTTATACTTCATTATTTATTCACACTCCAAAACTGCAACATTACATTCTGAAATACCTAATGATCGCTTCCACTCAAGCATACGAGTATGGCGGCTCCTAAGTGAGAACACTCCATAGAGCAGCGCGTGGTTGAGGAAGAACCGGATGCATCGTCCGGTCCTTGCTTCGCAAGATGTTCTGTTAATAGGTGTCAGAGCATAGGCTGGGACGACCGCAGAACAATTTTCTGCTTACGGCACCAGGTATTCCCAGACTGTCATCCATCTAATGACCAGGCTCGACTTCGTTTAACCTCGGTGATCGTACGAGAATCGATGTATCTAACGCGATGTGGCCGTATAAACAACCTAATATAATATTGTATATAGAATAACACAAGATGATAAGAAGAGATCTGTATTCTCAAGAATATTTACGGAAATAGCGTCACTTCTCAGGATGACAAAGTAAGCCTCACCCCAATAAACCTTGTGCGACGATTAAATCGTTTGGTTACGATTTTTTAAATAAAATCCTCCTAATTCAACTGGCTTAGAACTTAAAGAGTTCAATTTAATTGGATCAGTGGAACCCTTTCTTCGTGGCAAACGTACAGAAGAGGAAAAACAGCACTGTCAGAATTATTTTAGTCACAGTGCTTTATAAACTGCTTGTCGCGCCACTTTAGTGTGTCGCCGATGATCTCTAGGTGTGATGCGAAA
>VCCN01000724.1:2866277-2881237 GCA_006491835.1 Architeuthis dux
ATACAAGTACCTGACGTCAACTAATTTGAATTTCTTCAAAACATTTTGTCTAGGTTTTCATCTCGGCTTTTCAAAGAAATAAACTTTTTTTTCCAACTCTAATAACGTTAAATATTTATCAAACTCTCTTCTTTTTTTTAATCATAAATATTTTTTTATAAGACCAATAAATTTTATTTACATTTATTTCTGGCATCGTGTCAGAAGAATTAAGATGAGTTACTATGATTTCCAAAAAGTGACAACAGTTTTTACAAAATTAACACTATCCCTGCTGCAAACCATAGCCATATCTGTTATTCATGTAACATACAGTATAGCCCATAAATAAGTACACCCCTACCATTTTTTAATAGAAAGTTAATTTTCTTCTAACCCAAACATAGCAGGATTCTATAATTTCTAGTGTAACGTTACACAATCAAAACGGATATTATCAGGTATTAGTTATAACCAAACTCTACAGCATTGAAACTATGTTGCCAAAAATATTAATATATTGCTGTCCAGAGAGTACACCCTACGACCAAATATTTTTGGCAACAGATAATTAGAAATGGTAGAGGTGTACTCATTTATGGGTGACACTGTATTAGGGACTGACCGGCCGACCGACAAGTGTCTCAAAGTGATGCGTGGATCTATCTAAATATTAACACTATCCATGCCGAAAATCATAGCCATGTAGATTCCATTGTTTCTCATCAATATAGGTAAACTCTCGTTGCAACGGTATTCGTTCTAACGGGACTATTTAATGACACATGCTTTCTAACGGCACGTTTGTTTTTATATCTTCGCCGAACTGTTGTCGGAGATTATATCTTTTCCCGAGCAAATTTAAAAGTAACTAATTTGGTTACCGTATATTTTAAAATTTGCATGCCTTATTTTTTAAATTGTGCATGCCGTATTTTTTAATCCACCAGTTATAACGGCAAATTGTTTATCGCGGTGTTCAAATAATGGGAGTCTACTGTAATAATAAAATTCTGATTCTGTTCTAAGTAGTCGACACGGTGTATTGTAGCCAGTGGTATTGAATTTTGACACCCCTAGAATGTACTAACATGAATAATGCTGAAAAAATCCGGTTTTAATTATTAATACTAGTAGGTTGGTGTCCACCTTCGCACTCACCCCAATCTATATCATAATGACTGATTTGACAAGGGAAATAACTATTAAATCTTAATTATAGAATAGTCTCCTTTATTTATTTGCGTAAAAACTCAGGTTGTTCATTATGTTCTACTGTTCTCTCAAAGGGTGACCCAACGTGCCACACAAATATTAGTTTTTTATTATTAGGTATTATAGAGTTGGAGTTAGACTGGCAGTTTAGTATAAGGCTAGACAAACCATCAAAACAAAGAAGTATAGGTTTTACTTAAAGGTTTTCAAGAAAATGTAGGTAACTTTTTGCCTCGTTTTACGTTTCAAGTGACACCGAATAACGTTTCTTCTCAAACACTATACAACGAATATCACTGGAATTGATTTTGAGATTTGCACGAGAATCTGAGAATCTGAGAATCTGTCTATTAATGACAAACCTTGTTCAAAACTACTATTATAATTATATATGCTACCACATACGCCTAATTCCGAGTATTTCATTTCAATGAACAATTTGTCTTCAATGTCAATTCCGCAAAATATACTTTATCTATATGTTCTCATCAAACCTATATTGTTCCTTCTACTCATCATCCCCTGGGTTAATATTAAAACAGTCTTGAAGATAACAGGCATATGTGTACGTTAACCATTTTCAAGGTATGTACAATCAGGGGCCTAGCAAACCGGCCTGCAGAAGAGGAACCTGACAACAACATCTGGATCTGCTGCTCCAAACATCCACTTGATACACAGATGACTTTGATTACTCGCTTCAGCTGGGCGACCCACATGTCCACCAACCATTCTCATACTTTGCATACATGTACGAAACCAAAATTAATTGTTCCAGTACACTAAATTTGGGAATCTGGCCCATGGGCTATTACTCGCTTTTTACGATATATATCGAGTGGGGAGAGACCGTTAGTAATGTTTAATTCATGTGTGTGTGTGTGTATGTGAGAGAGAGCACTGGGTGTATATAGTTGGATGTGTGTTCATGTGTATGGATGTCGATTTGTGTTTGAATAGTGGAAGGCCAAGCACAAAGTTGACCCATAGGCGATAAGGCTTACTAATGAGGAGATGTGCCACAGTCGTGCATATTCGGTGTGCATATTCGAATAAAGTGAAAAAAGTTCGCTGTGATTCAAACAGCCTGCGGAAACAAATATACAACACGCTCGTTCAAAAGTGGTTGAGTTGGTAAACGCTAAAAGTTGGTCTTGGCGTCTTCTCTGTTGCGCAGACTTAGTCGAAGACCAACGCTGCGGTGGAAAAGAGTTATTTATTTACTTCGCGTGACGCGTGGACAATCTCTCCGGCCTTTCCCTTTCTGCAGTCAATGTGTGTGTGTGTGTGTGTGTGTGTGTGTGTGTGTGTGTCTCTCTCTCTCTCTCTCTCTCTCTCTCTCTCTCTCTCTCTTTCTCTCTCTCTCTCTCCTTAGTTACAGGTCAATTAGCTTCAGCTCGGGCAATCCCAAGAAGAAGGCTGTTACCTGTTCAAAACTAAACCTTCAGCTGTCCACGATCTTAAATTAAAACTAAAAGAGAACATTTCATTAGCCGACAGAACTGTTCTGATTTTCTCCACCATATCGCGTGATACTCTTAGTGTCTTTGTCCCGTGCCGAGCTTGGTACCCACACGTAGAATTTCTATCACATTTTGGCTAGATAATCATCATCTATGTTTTACTGTTATACAGCCAGCGTGGGAAAATTAACGGTCTCTCTCTATCATATCGCGTTAAGTATGCATTATAGGTCCCAAAACAGGACCCATGCAACTGTCATGAATGTTTCGCTCCGTGAGAAAAGAAATACGTATTGATCAGGTGGTCGGCTCGAGCCATGGGATCGCTGCAATATCTACAGACGAGACTGAATTATTTTCAAAGTTGGACAGAACAGAAATTTGATTTGAGATTATTATTATTTTCCTCCAGCCACAAGCCAATGCCTTTGACCCGCCGTCAGAAAACAATAGACCTCTCAATTAAGTCTAAAGAGGCGAACAAGGAAGGGCAAACACCTGAGCTTAGATTACACGGTTCAGTGTATTCTAAAGGATTTAATACGAACGCTACGGGAGGGTTGTAGTTCATTTAATACGCGCGTCCCCCAGGCTTTTGCGCGAAGCCATTATCAAGGGAATATTAGCCTGTCTTCCTCTATCCTTAATATCTTACACTCTCTTTTCTCTGAATCCACTATATTGTTGCAGTGAACAATAACACTTCAATACACGATCTTTCAACCAGACTTCTTGAACATACAGATTGCGGTGACTTCGTAGAATGCCTGTATCGAACACGCTACGAACCGATGTGTTCGTTCTTAAAGAACATAACACCGTTAGTTAGTAAAGAAGGCGGCGGATATAGGACGTGGCCAGAGGAATGAACCGCATATAGAAAAGGTACACTGTAGTTTAAGAAAGCATAAGCTGAAATTGAAACACGCTAAGTGAGCGTTCTTTAAGAGAGAGGGAGACTCAATATTTAGATTTTAGAAGTAGCGATCAGGGCATACAGCCAGACTATGAAAAGGTTAGGAAAATACAGACATAAGCAAATACAGTCAGGCAGGTTAGGTTTTCCTATGGATGTGTTATTATCGGAGGCCCGGGGGTTCATCCCAGGTTTATCTAGTTTAGCTGACAAATTAACAAGAAAGTATGCACGTTTTCATTGGGACGACGCTTGTCAGGTAGCTTTCAATCCTCCTGAAAAAATGCTTTCTGATTTGGTTACTTTAGCATACCCAACCCAAATAAAGAATATAGACTATACACTAATGCATCAGTTTTTGTATAGGTACATGCTTAACGCAGCAGGTTTATGCTGAGGTTAATAATAAGGAAATATAGAAACCCATGTATTTCCTATCTCACAAGTTGAGTGATATGCAGACGAGCTTGTCGACCATAGAGGAGGCAGCGTATGTTATCCACTATGCGTTGCAAAATCTTGACCACTACCTGCATTGTGCAAGTTTCAACATTTACACCGATCATACGAATTTGCAATATTTACTTAGTTCCCCCATGCAGAATTATAAATACAATTATGACCTTTAAGCATAGCGGGATACAATTGTAGGATAGAAAGATAATGTGTGTGCGGACCTATTGCCCGAGAGTAGATGATAGTAAAGAGGTAGAGGTAGATGATAGTCAGTGCAATACATTCGAATGAATATAGAGCGAGTACAAAAATGACGTTGTATCTACAACGGCGTACGAACGGCCCGCGATAGCGGGTATAGTTGTAAGTAGGGAACAAGAATCGGACGGGGATATTTTAGAACTAAAGCATAAGAATAACAACTGTAAGTCTACCAAGTTAGAGAAAATACATAATAATGGACGAGATAGTATATTATGTGTCGCTACCTGACGGCGAGCCCATAGTTAGACTTTATGTCCCTTCCCAACTCAGAAAAGACAGTATCACGAAGACAATGGCCATATCAGCACAGATAAGAAATGCCAGGCAAGTAGAAATATTCCGGGCCTTGTTTGTTTAGAGAAGTAGTCGAATTTGTCATTAGATGTATACCATGCCAACATGCCAGAAATTTAAATAAGCTTCAGCATCGTATGCAAGAAGATTATATGCCACCTTTCCCGTTTGTTAATATAGCTTTAAACATCTCCGGCCCTTACCCACAGACCTATTCGGAGAATCAACATATATTTACATTTATAGACATGTACAGTGGTTGGCCCGAGACATTCCTGGCACCTACTAAAAAAAGGTAGAAACAGTGCATACTTCTTAATTGAAGTCACTTTTCCCAGATTTTGGCAACTGATAATGGACCGGAGAATATTAACAAAATAATGAAAAATGTTAAATGACATGAATATACACCATGTAACCACTTCTTTGTATCATCCACAAAGTAACGGTTAGGTAGAATGTCATACATATGACGAGGCATGACATTTTGGCAAAGCAGATTGGTAACAACGAAAATTCGTGGGACCAACAGATCAACCAAATGCTTGCAGCTATTAGATTTAATTAGTCGACGAAAGTTCCCCGATGTTAGCTGGTTTATAATAGGGACGTCATTCTACCATTAGATAACATGCTTAAGCCCCGTCGCTTGTACTACGATAATGAGCATCATGATATCGTATTTCAAGAGCAACATCGCGCATTCACCATTGTTAGAAGTAACTTAAAGAAAGCGAGAAAACGATAAATAGACAGGTCAAACAGTAAGGCTAAGGACGTAGATTTTCAGATAGGAGATCTAGTGTATTATAAAAACCGACATAAAAGCGGACAATTAGATAAAAGATGGAAACCGTATTACGTTAGCAGCCCAGGTAGATTCCGGAGAATCTGCTGAGGACTCTAATGCCGGTGTTGACAATTTCCTGACGAAGAGATGTCAACGTCGGCGCGCGATAACCCGTTATGGGAACGTCATCTCGTAACGCACCGAGGTCAGATGGAATATATAGGTGGAGAAAATAAATACATAGCTAGGCACTCACATGCATGCCTAGCTATCAAAAGCATGGACAGTTTAGGCGATTCGGATTCAGCAGCTAGCATAAAAAAGAATGGAAATGGGCGAGAATAGGAGACAGAAAGACACTAGGAAATATCAGATGTATAAGATACAGTGGCAAGCAAAAGTGTTCGACCCCTGGGAATATTTCATATTTTCTTGCATGGATTTTTAAAAGATTTTATGGCGTGGACCTGGTGGATAAATGTCATCAAATCAAATTTGAAATGATTAATCGTAAACAATAAGGAAGATAATCTAGGGGTTGAATACTTATGCACGAACCACTTTTCAGATTCTTATTCTTTAAATATTTTTAAAACAGGTTTTTGTATAAAATAATTAACTTCGCCAATTTGGATTATTTTGTGTATGTCCACGACATAAAGATTTTTAAAAATCCATTTTCATTACAGGTTGTAATGCAACAAAATAGGAAAATTTCCAGGGGGTTTTGCTTATGCTATGGACAGATACACCAATCTCCACAATGGAACATTCCAGATCCTTTAGGGTTATATTTGGTCTCTTTGTTGCCTCTCTGATTAATACCCTCCTTACTGGGTCCGTGAGTTTTGGTGAGCAGCCCTCTCTTGGCAGGTTTGTTGTTGTGCCATAGTCTTTCTATTTTGTAATATTATATTTAATAGTGCTCCGTGGGATGTTCAAAGTTTGGGATCTTTTATATGATCCAACTCTGATCTATGCTTCTCCACAACTTTGTCCCTGACCTGTTTGGAGAGTGCATTGGTCTTCATGATGGCGCTTGCTTTGTGGTGTCTATTGCTTAGTAGTGTAGCAGACCCTTGGGCTTTTCAAAGCAGGTGTGTATATATATATATTTATATCATGTGACTGTTCAGGTGACACTCAGATTGCACACAGGTGGACCTTATTTAACTAATTATATGACTTGGTAAGATTATTTGTTGCATCTGATCTCATTTAGGGGCTTCATAGCAAAGATGAACGCACCATTTTTCAGTTTGTTACTCTTTAAAACAAGATTTCTCAAAGATTGCACCTCACCAATTTCGACTATTTGTGTAGGTCCATGACATAATAATCTTTTAAAAAGCATTTAGATCACAGGTTATAATGCGAGAAGATATGAAAGATTCCAAGGGGCTCGAACACTTTTGCTTGTCACTGTAAATAGGACAGTGATGGCAATGAAGACAGTGGGGGCTTACGTAAGACAAGTAACAGCCAACGCAGAAAGAATGGGTATAAGTCTATAGATAGTTCTGACTGGGACAGTGAATACAGGACTGCCCATGAGGTAGGCTTACGACAGAGAAATAAGTGCAGAAAGGGCATGCCATTAAGACAGGGAACATACACAAGCTCTGACGAGAGTAACGACGATAGACAGTGCTATGAGATTAGACACAAAAGAACGGACGAAAACAGAAAGAAAGACTTAAGTAACGTAAGGGAACAGATTTAGAAAATTGGGATGGGTCGAAGTTACAACTTGTGTTGGGTACAAAGATGAAAGGGAAAAGAACCAAATAAAGAATTTAGTTAACTTACTGGCCGATATGTTTTATAGATAAAGAAAAAAGGAAAATGACCGGGGGGGTAGAGGGTAGGTGACTTACAATTGAGACAATTGTCAGAACCCTGTCAACAATTAAACGCATTGGGACACTTCTCTCCTCGTTGTTTACGTCCGCAACTAATAGCCACCTATCAATTCCTCCATCAAACTCCGTAACCACTGACTCCAAAGGCAATTATGTGTAAGCTATGTGCACGAATCTTGTGTTTAAATGGTGAAAGGTAACAGGCTGCGAAGGTTGAAGTTAGGCTGTATTTTTAGACGTATTCTTGTGAAGATACTAGCAATTTCTGCGGATATCGTATTGCCGTTTGATTTTAGAATTTGACGTGAAGAAAAGGAAGAAAAACAGTGATTAAAAGGTGACACAGAATCGCTTGAGGTATCAATCATTTGTCTGATTCCGATTAAATCAGATAGATCATATATCAGAGTTTATTTCAACCAAATTAATGCAAAAGAGCCGACAGCACACCACAAAGATAATTAATATGAGAAAGAAATACTTTCTATTGATAGAACGAGGCAAAAAAACAAAATTATAAACCAAATCAGAGGAAAATCTGCGGAAGGAATAATAAAGAATTGAAATAAAAATGATGGGAGTAAACAGTGTTTCACAGATGAAACGAAATTGTCTAGACATTTTGTCGCTTTCTCAATTTTATTTATGCTCCTCTTCTACTGAAAGCCCTCGGCTTTGGAGGAAAACAAGGAAAGAGAAAAGTGAGCGCATATAAAGGAAAACAAAGGAAAGAAAGGTGCAATTGTGTTGCGTGTTTTGGGCATCTGCATTAACCTTTTCGTCTGTAGTCTATTTAACTTTTGGTGAACTGCATTAACCCTTTCCTCTCGAGGCTATTGAACCGTTGGAGAGCTGCATTGATCTTTTCCTATGTAGTCTATTGAACTTTTTGCGAACTGCATTAACCTTTTCCCATGTAGTCTATTGAACCATTGGAGAACTGCATTCACCTTTTCTTCATTAGTCTATTGAACATTTGGAGAGCTACATTAAACTTTGATTCTCTACTCTATTGAACCTTTGGTGAACTACATTAACATCTGCCTCTAGTCTATTGAACCTTTTATGAACTGCATTAACCTTAAAAATGGAAAACAAAGCAAGGAGAGATGCAATTGTGGTGCTTGTGTTTGGTGAACTGCATTAACGTTTGCCTCTCTAGTCTATTGAACCTTTGGAGAGCTGTATTAATCTTTGACTCTGTAGTCTATTGAACCTTTGGTGAACTGCATTAACCTGTTCCTTTCTAGTCTATTGCAACTTTTGTGAACAGCATTAACCTAAAAAAAGGAAAGCAAAGCAAGGAGAGATGCAATTGTGTTGCGTGGGTTTGGTGTACCGCATTAACATTTGCCTCTCTAGTCTATTGAACCTTTTGTAAACTGCATTAAACTATTACTCCCTGGTCTATTGAAGCTTTGGAGATCAGCATTAACCTTTGACTCTGTATTCTATTGAACCTTTTGTGAACTGCATTAACCTGTTCCTCTCTAGTCTATTGAACCTTTGGTGAACTACATTAACCTTTTATCTGTAGTCTATTGAACCTTAGGAAAGGTGTAAGAAGAGGTGTAATTTTGTTGCGTGTGTTTGGTGAACTGCATTAACATTTGCCTCGCTAGTCTATTGAACATTTTGTGAACTCCATTAACCGTTTCCTCTGTAGTATATTGAACATTTCAATCAGAAAAGGAAACATTGTAATTGTGTTGCGTGTCTTTGGTGAAGAGTATTAACCTTTTACTCATAGTCTATTGAACCTTTGGTGAACTGCATCAACATTTTCCACAGTGGTCTATTAAACCTTTCAATCAAAAAAGGAAAACAACGCAAGGAGAGGTGCAATTGTGATGCGTGTCTTTGGTGCTTGGTTTTCCTTTTTTGATTGAAAGATTCAATAGACTACAGAGGAAAAGCTTAATGCAGTTCTCCAAAGATTCAATAGACTTCAGAGGAAAGGATCAATGCAGAGGAAAGGATCATTGATTGCAAGGTTCAAAAGACTACTGAGGATAAGGTTGATGCAGAACACCAAAGATTCAATAGACTACCGAAGTATGTTGAACCGTTGGTAATCCGCATCAAACCTTTCCACTGTAGTCTATCGAACCTTTCAATGAAAAGAGGAAAACAAAGCAAAGAGAGGTGCAAATGTGGTGCGTGTCTTTGGTGATCTGCATTATGCTTTTCGTCTGTAGTCTATTGAACATTAGGTGATCTGCATCAACCTCTTCCTCTCTAGGCTATTGAACATTTCAATAGCAAAAAGGATAAACAAAGGAAGGAGAGGTGCAAGTGAGTTGCCTGTCTTTGGTGAACATCATTAACATTTCCACCGGTAGTCCATTGGATATTTGGTTTTCTGCATCAACCTCTGCCTCTGTAGTCTATTGAACTGCATTAACCTTTTCCTCTGTAGTATATTGAACCTTTCGTGAACTGCACGATTCTTCTCTGTAGTCTATAGAACATTTCAATTAAAAAAAAGCAAAACAGACCAAAGAGTGGTGCAATTGTGTTGAGTGTCTTTGGTGATCTGCATTAGGCTTTTCGTCTGTAGTCTATTGAACCAGTGGTGATATGCATCAACCTTTTCCTCTCTGGACTATTGCATATTAGATGATCTGCATCAACATTTTCCTCTGTAGTCTATTGAACCTTTCAATCAAAAAAGGTAAACAAAGGAAGGGGAGGTGCAATTGTGTTGCGTCCCCTCGGTGAACAACATTAACATTTTCGGTGGTCCATTGAATCTTGGGTGTTCTGCATTAACCTGTTCCACTGTATTCTATCGAACCTTGCAATCAATGAAGGTAACCAAAGCAGGAAGATTTGCAATTGTGTTGCATGTCTTCAGTGATTTGTATTAAACTTTTCCCCTGTAGTTTATTGAACATTTGGTGGACTGCATAAACCTTTTCCTCTGTAGTCTATTGAACATTTGGTGAACTGCGTTAACATATCCCTCTGTAGTCTATTGAACCTTTCCATCAAAAACGAAAGCCGAGCAAGGAGAGGTGCAATTGTGTTGCTTGTCTTTAGTGAACTTCATTACACTTTTCATCTGTAGTCTATTGAACCTTATATAAGAAAATTAAAACAAAGCAAGGATATGTGCAATTGTGTTGCGTGTCTTTCGTCTGTAGTATATTGAACCTTTGGTGAACGGAATTGACATTTTCCTCTGTAGTCTATTAAACCTTTGGCGATCTGCATCTACCATTTCGTCTGTTATCCACTGGACCTTTGGTGATCCACATAAACCTTACCCACTGTAGTTTATTGAACCATTGGTGAACTGCATTAAATCTTTCCACTGTAGTCTATTGAAACTTTCAATGAAAAAAGGAAAACAATGCAAGGAGAGGTGAAATTGTGAGGCGTGACTTTGGTTAAGATCTTCGTCTGTAGTCTACTTACCTGTGGCGAACTGCATTAATCTTTTCCTCTATATTCGATTGAACCGTTTAATCAAAAAGGAAAGCAAGGGAAGGAGAAGTGCAATTGTGTTGCCTGTCTTTGGTGACCTGCATAAATCATGTGGTATGTAGTCTGCTGAAACTTTCAACAAAACGAAAACAATGGAAGGAGATGTGCAATTGTGCTTCGTGTCTTTGGTGAACAGCATTAACATTTTCCCCTTTAGTCCATTGAATCCTTGTTGTTCTGCATCAACCTTTTCCTATTTAGTCTATTGAACATTTCGTGAACTGCATGAAATATGTCCTCTATATAAACCTTTTCCTATAGGGTCTATTGAAAATATGTTAAACTGCATTAACCTATTCTTCTGTAGTCTATTGAACTTCACGATCAAAAAGGAAAAAAGGAAAGAAAGAAGAGGTGAAAATGTGTTTCGTATCTTTGGTGAAATTCATCAACCTTTTCCTCTGTAGTCTATTGAACGTTTGGTGAACTGTATTACAATCTTCCTTTGTAATCTATTGAACCTTTCAATCAAAAAAGGAAAGCAAAGGAAGGAGAGGTTCAATTGTGTTGCGCATCTTTGGTGAACAGCATTAACATATTCCCCGGTAGACCATTGGATCTTTGGTGTTCTGTATCAACCTTTTCTTTTGTAATCTATTGAACCTTTGGTGAACTGCATTAACCTTTTACACTGTAGTCTATTAAATCTTTTAATAACAAAACAAACAAAGGAGGGAGAGGTGCAATTGTGCTTCGTGTTTTTGATTAACTGCGTTAACATGTTCCCCGGTAGGCCATTGAATCTTTGTTGTTCTGCATCAACATTTTCCTCTGTAGTCTATTGAAACTTTAGTGAACAGCATTACACATTGCCTATGTTGTCTATAACCTTTGGCGAACTGCATTAACCATCTCCTCCCACTGTATTGAATCTTTTGTGAACTGCATTACCCTTTTCCTCTCTAGTGTATTGTACCTTTGGAGAGCTACATAAACATTGGCCTCTCTAGTATATTGAACCTTTGGTGAACTGCATTAATCTTTTCGTCTCTAGTGTATTGTACCTTTGGAGAGCTATATAAACATTGGCCTCTCTAGTATATTGAACCTTTGGTGAACTGCATTAATCTTTCCCTCAAAAAACGAAAACAGACGAAGGATAGGTGCAGTTGTATTGCGGGTCTTTGGTCAACAGCATTAACATCTCCCCCGGTAGTCCATTGAATCTTTGGTGTTCTGAATCAACCTATTCTTCTGTAGTTTATTGAACCTTTCGTGAACTGCATAACATTTTTCCACTGTAGTTTATTGAACCTTTGGTGAACTGTATTACAATTCTCCTCGGTAGTCTATTGAACCTTTCAATAAAAAGGGAGAGGTGCAATTGGGTTGCGTGTCTTTGCTGATCTGCATTAAGCTTTCCGCCTGTAGTCTATTGAACCTTTGGTGATCTGCATTAACCCTTTCCTCTATAATCTATTGAACCTTTGGCGATATGCATCAAACCATTCCACTGTAGTTTATTGAACATTTGAACTGCATTAACCTATTTTGCTGTAGTCTATTGAACCTTTGGTGATCTGCATCAACCTTTCCTCTGTAGTCTATTGAACCTTTGGTGAACCGCATTACAATTTTCCTCTGTAGTCTATTGGACTTTCCAATGAAAAGGAAAACAAAGCAAGGAAAGGTGCAATTGTGTTGCGTGTTCGCATGTAGTCTATTGAACCTTTGGTGATCTGCATTAAGCTTTTCGTATGTAGTCTACTGGACCTTTGGTGATCTGAATCAACCTTCTCCTCAGTAATCTATTGAACCTTTGGTTAACTGCGTTAACCTATTCCGCTGTAGTTTATTGAACCTTCGGTGATCTGCATCACCCTTTTCCTCTCTAGTCTACTGAACCTTTCAATCAAAAAAGGTAAACAAAGTAGGGAGAGGTGCAATTGTGTTGCGTGTCTTTGGTGATCCGTATTATATTTTGCACTGCAGTCTATTGAACCTTTGGTGATCTGCATAAACCGTTTTCCTCTATAGCCTATTAAACCTCTGTAGCCTATTACACCTTTAGTGATCTGTATTTGAATTCCCCGGTTTTTGTACGTGTTGTATGCAGTTGTAGTATTATGCAAATGTCTTTATCGAAAATAGAGGACCCGTGTTTTGGAATAGCAACAAACACAGCGTTTATGAGAAAAATATGACTCTATTTTATATTTTTTTTATTTTTCTTCTCATGTGAATAGAGATCGCCGTATTATCACGTTAGAAGAGAAGCCACATCCGGGGAAGAATCGTAGCCGTCTTGCTGTTGGGGCTATACTCCCAAAACTCCAACCTCACTGGCTGGGCGACCGAATACTTATCGGGCTAAGCCACGTCCATTTTGGTAAAAGGAGTGGGATGAGCTTTTCCCATTTGCTGAGAGCAAATTGATTATTTCAAAATGAGCCCGCCTCGACTCACAGCGTCCGACCGCGAGCGCGATCAAAGGCCGACGCGTCTCCCTGTCACATGAGTCACGGATAGGCCAAGAACAGTCCGTACGCATGCCACACACAGCCTGTGAACATGGGGTCGACCTTAGGCCGCCGTACATTTCCCAGTGGTTAATCGCGAGGTCAAATATCAGCCTCCACGCGCGCACGCGCTCACACACACACACACACACACATATCATTCTGCTAATAATCAAAGAGAAGGGGAAATGATTTAGAAGGTACTTAGAGAACATTTTGACTTTTAATTATACCCGTAATGAAAGAAATATCAGAACCCGTAACACAATCTTCTTTCGGAGAAGAGGATGACATTAATACTGTATATTTAGTAAAGAAATGGAGTGATGGGATGTGCTCGAAGGTATCGTCAATGGAGTATTAGCCTGTCTTGCTCTACTCTTAAAAGCATACACACTCTTTTCTCTGACTCCACTATTTTGGCCGTCGCCAACTAGTGTCAACCAGACGTGTCGCAGTGAACAACACAACTTCAATCCACGATCTTTCAACCAGAGTTCTATTCTCCTTTATACGTGCATGTGTCCTTCAGCTGTGCGACCCAAGGATTCATCAGTCATTGTCACACTCTGCATTCATTTACTGTTAAATGCAATACTCCCAAGTGTACCAATACACCGCATTTGACCAATGGCGTCACTCATGAAACCATCAGAACTGACCTCTACTTATATTTACCAAACGAAGTGTATGTAAACAAGAACAGTCCACTAAAAACTATTAAAAAACACCCCTTGCCTATCCTTTAAGCAGACTTGCTTATATACATTGGTACATCAACAAAGACACAACCTAATTATTAAAAAATATCTATTATATACAACAGATATGTGTTTAACATAATTTCCTTCCTTGCCAATGCACTTAATTCGGTGGTGAATATTAAAACCCATAGATCAAACATTATACTGTGAAGATTTCAAATGACTTGATGCACCTTCGTATAACAAACTTGAACTGAAAAGCCTCAACACAGGAAGATGGCTTCTATTAAATAAAGAAAAAGTGACTGCCTAGATGCCCGAGTATCAAATATTTACAGAATGTTGCGAACAAAATAGATATTCTTATTTTATGAACATATATTGAAATCATGATACCAATATTGTCATCTCTGACCCGAGATTCGTCTATTCTATCCAAATGTTTATCTTATTACGCCAAAGATTACTACGGGTTACGGGTTCCTATAAGATTAATATTTTCCATTGATTATATTGTACCATCCCAACGTCCCGGTTTGGTATATTCAATTTCGCTTTCATCATTTGCTATCGATTTTCTATTTTCAAGATGTCGTACGATTTATTTTTGGCAGGTTCATATAGTTTGATAAGCAACTGTCTTCACAAGTGAATGGTTATACTATTTCTGTCTATGCTTGTATTACAGATGTTATAAACGTTGAATTTTCATTCCATATCAAATAAATCGCGCCATTAATATAACATTAGTTAGTTAATTAGCCGGTCAACAGAATGGACAATGGAATCGGCGAATCTAGATCATATTCTGACCAGGGCAGTTTATGTTCATATCACTCCAACCCTTACCAGGAAAAACCTGACTCTTTCTCTCATAATCGATCGAGAAAGGTCAAGGATTAATCCCTGTCGGTGGTATTAGGTAGCCCAGTACAATCTGTTACATGTTACTTGCAGAGAAAATAGACACCACCAAATTATCCCAATAATTGGCATGAAGGACCCAGGATTGCACTACGACGAGCATTTAATCCGAGGGGACTTAATTAGGATTAGTAATGACATTCAA
>VCCN01000724.1:2889958-2901545 GCA_006491835.1 Architeuthis dux
AATTGATTAGCAAGACAATATCTCAATAAAGTGATTCCAAAGCAAGTGTTTTGAGAATGAAATCATACGCATGAAGGCATGGATTTGAACTAAGTATTTCTTTTTAACTAGCTGAAGGACCCATCTACACAGGGTTAAATATTTGAGGAGTAAAGAGTAAAACTTTCAGATTTGTAAGGTTTTCAAAATTAAAATCATACTTGTCACTGTCAATCTTTGCTAAAACCTCAAGCGGGTTTATTTATGTGTCTGGGAACGATTAAGAGTTTTTCCCATATAAATTAAGTGTAATTGCTTCTTCGCTTTATGCAATTTCGGCTTACAAAAGGTTCCATAGGAACGTTGTACATTTGGATAGCAGGGGATGCGAGACGTATTTTCAATTCTTTTTTTTTCCAAATTACTTACACCATTCAACGCAATGTTTGTTCTTGTGTAATGAGTGGTATTTTCTGATTGCAGATGTGTAAAAAATATAGAAAATGACTATTAATCCATTCAAAATTTGCTTTTGTGGCCAAGATAGTGATATTAATATGTAGTTGTTTTTCTTACTTTATGTTATGGAAAATGTGAAAATGTGCCCGTTGTCCAATTAGAAATAAGTAGATGTCAAATTATCACTATCTTGGTCGGAAAAGCAATGTTTGAAGGGAATACTTTTTAGACATACTCACTCCTGATATAATACTTATTACCCTCGAACAACAAAAAAGGCGAAAACACGTATGATTAAACACTCAATAGAAACCGTCACGTGACCAACATATATTGGCAGCATGCTTTGTTGGGGGTGATCAATTAAAGAATTGGAAAAAAGAATGATCAATGAATAAGTTACTACTCTCGCGGGCACAAACTAATAATACATGTAGCATGGATTTAAGATGGAGTGCAATTTAAAAAACTAGACATAATAAGGAGTAAATGTTGAAATTTTCAGACAGCCAGACAGCCATCCAGGCAGACCAACTTGAACACTGAAAGAAAGCTATGTTGACAGTTCCGGTGACAGTTTTGGTTGACGGTTTCTCATATAATTGTTTCCAATTAGGCCAATCAATTTTTCTGTCCCGTTCGTTTAATAATAGGCACGAATAATGTTTGACAAACTACCAATTTCGATGTCGGTAACAAGAGGCATTACGTGGGAGTTTCGAGTCATTAAAACCCTCTGTCATCAAATAAGTAGAACTGGGAAAAAGCAGTTTGTGTCGCCAAATTCTGATTACAGACTATGAAGGCGGTTCGCCCGACGAGAAAGTCGAGAAGATTCGTTTGAATAATTGGCATTGTTCTATGTCTGTCTCTCTCTCTCTCTCTCTCTCTCTCCCTCTCTCTCTCTCTCTCTCTCTCTCTCACACACACACACGCATGCAAACACGCACACATAATTACACAAACATATACACACGCACTGAAACACACACACGCACTGAAAGAACATGCACACATATATGTATATGGATGGTGGACATCTATTAATTGAGAAGGAACGGCTATAATTGGCAGAGAATTGAAAGATAATCTGCGAACCGTTTTTATCTGACTTCTACGACCACTTAAACGATCGAACATGTTTTGCTGATAAGATGTCTGCATTTTTTGGTGGGGAAGGGGTTAACTGTTGTTATTAATCGATGCTTGATTAAAAGGAGGAACACGAAAATCATTTCCAAAACGTGTCATTTCCGACTCATCACTTATTCGTCTGAACAATAAATTCATATTAACGCAATTATTTGAATCCGACCAACATTTGATTTGAAACCTTTTATTCACATTTACTATTAGGTGTCACGGAAAGTGTGGTCGGTTTCTTAAGACAAAAAAACAAAAACATATTTCATGAGGAAACATTTATAGTCTAATCAATTGCATAACCGACATCGTTATTTAATAGAGTTGTTCATCTTGAAACGAACCTTTCAGTATCTGCTTTGTAAGAGAATGCAGGCTTTGATGCAAAGAAGTCTGATAGCCCATGTTTTACCGTATCAATATTTTGGTGCAGGAACTGGTATCTGATTTGTAGATAGCCATTGATTCATCCACTTTCTGTTAACATACATGACCCATATCTCACCCCCAGTAACAATCCGATGAAGAAACTGTTCCGCTTCCTGTCTGCTTCGTAAAATGTTACAGATTGCTGGCGTTGGGTTGCTCATTTGCGGAAGGAAAATTCTAAACTTGGAGAAAAAGGGTGACCCGAAACTTGTTTATAAAAATATGAGGACATTTTTATTTCATAAGAATACATTGTGTCGTGGCAGAGAGTGAAGCGTGGGAGAGAGATAATGGGAGCTGACAGCCTGTCCCCAACAGGGGAACTGGCCTTGGGCGGTTTGCCTCTCTGTCTGTCTCTGCTTGTCACTTTATCCCTCTGAGCTCCGAGCTGGTGGCCTGTGTCTCCTTTTATGGGGTTTGAACGCCCACGGTTGTTATGTTCAACATCCTGTTTTCGGACACCCACGCATATGCATCTTTCCTGCGGTCACCGGGGCCCGAGAATGACCTTCAGTGGCACTATTATCATAATTTGACATCGCGGAGCATCGGGTGAGAAAGTCTGATCTATACTTTATTTCTGCCGGTTCGAATGTACGGCCATTACGCTGTTCTACAAGTAGTATCTACCCCGGCCCTTTTGAGCTGGAATCAGTTATGCTTCCTGGCCGAGTGACATATATAGTAATAGTATAGAAGATACTAAGCGGAAAGGAATTGGGTGAAGTGAGGAAGAGGAGGAAGGGAAGAAGAGGGTGTGAAGGAGGAAAGGTAGGAGAAGCTTGCTAGAGCTAGAGAAAAACGAAAAGGAAACCAGGTGAACGGAAAAGATTTATATATATATACGGTACTTGTCACTTTATGTGTATGGCTTGGTTATAAGAGTGTAAAAACGGAACTTTACGCAAGGAGAACAAAATTATATTGCAATCAGCACAACAACGTATGCATTTATGCATGTTTTGTGCTTATTAATATCAAAAGATTTAATAAATTGGATAACATTGATTAATACTGAGTTAAACAGTATTATTTTTCCATCCGGTAAAATGTTGTTCAGAATCAATCAAGAAGACTGAAAAGCCTAACTAACATTGTTATTTGGAAGCGTTGTCAAACTAATTAATTAAATAACCTTAAACTAGAAAAACACATATATGGATAAAATTCAATCGTAGGCAGGGTCATCATATTAATATAAAATAGTTATTCTGCTTATAGTATTCTTGCGTACCCGTTGGCCAAGGCGGACCATAATATCGGCATTAAAATATCAAAGACGCCTAGATAACAACCTTCACAAGGGAAGTAACCGAATACTTCGAAGACTCAATTCCATACAATGGACGGAAATTAACGGTTTAGTTTACAATTACAGTTACATTGTAAATATACACCCCGCACCAGCTAAAACTTTAAAAAACAAATTATTCTTTAATAAGACCTCGTAGTGGTTGTGTCTAAGTGCCACATTCTTGCCGTTTCGATTTCCAGATCTTTATATTTTGAGTGTTTTTCAAATTCCTTTGGCCATGTCTATAAGATGTATGGTGAAGTCCCATGGCAACGTAACAGCTTCACCTTCTAGCACAGGTGGTGGTTTGTGCTCATACCATTTTTCTGCATGGGGTAGGTTATAGTGTTGGCATATTTTCCAGTGAAGGTATTGCCCCACCCTGCCATTCCTATTCTTTAATTCGTTTGGGGCTTGGATATAGCAGCCATATACTAGGTGATCAATGGTCTCATGGGCGTGTACACAGGAGCGACACGCTGGATCTTCCCGTAATGCTCAGTGAGGGCCGTAATTAAGACTAAATTAAATCCAAAAATGTTACCAATCTTCTCATGGTCAGAAAAAGGAACATTTAAGCTGTGGTCATAGGTGAATGTTTAGGCACCGATTTTAGCCACAACGGAATTTAGAAGTTAGCTACCATAAGTAACCACGCAGGGTTTGCTAAGAGGAAAGCAGTTAAAAATACATTAACGAATTTCTAAGACATGGGTGAAACGACGTGAAATCACGATAGTGTCTCCGTGATTAATCACCGGACATTTGGAAGAGAATGTGTCAGTATGAGATGGAGGCGTGGATAAAGTCCACCAGAAAGTTTAAGATAGGGAACAATTTAGCAGCAGCAGAGAAACAGCAGTAGTCAAGAGGTCTGACGTCAAGCGTCCGTTATGATGATGTCATTAGTTTAATGCAAAACAAGTCAGCTACTATGTCGATACTATCTGTTTGTACGTGAGTAAAGGACCTCTTCTTGTTTCAATCGGCGTTTGTCATTTCTTTCTTCTGTGCAAGACTGCACCCACCAACATCGCATGCTGATTGTTTTTTCCCAATGATCAACCACCCACGTTACGCAACAGGCGCTATTGATTTGTTCGCCGATTCCCATGCGTCGACGTCTCCGCGAAAACAATCACAAAACGACGATCGATGAAAAAACGAGGTTACCACGGCACACAACACAGCATGATTTATGCAGCGAGATCTAACCACTACAGCGGAAAGGGACAACAGAAAAACAAAAGCGATGCAACAGACATCAACAATCAACACACCGGATGCAACGAAAGGAGGAAGACAACATCACTCCAGCGTCACAACAACAGAAGAAACGGAAAGATCGAACGAGACAATGCGAGAGGAGGTATGTTTTTCTTCTTTTTTTTTTACAACGACAAAGAAATGAAAGAAAGAAAAGTGTGCTGAACGCACACACAGACAGGAACACTTCGTCGGCAAGGTATGAACCGAACTGATAAATATTACACGCACTAAAGAAACAACAGCAAAACTATTTGGTTCGTTTTTTTCATGATGTTTTTAAAACACGCTACATACACACAACGTAATTATAGACAAATGCACACACTACAAACAGAGACTTTGTATATGGACTATTAGTACAGCATCCAAATTACAGACTGATTTCGACCAACGTGTTTGAGTATTTATTGTTTTATCTTGTGTTGCCCTTTTTTAAATTTGTGTACAAGTCGTTTTAATGTTTTTGATTTGTGTTCTTTTGATTCATTGAGAAGAGAAGACATTTTATTTTGTAAATTCTTTTTGTTGGCATTATTCATACTGACGAATGCATTCCTGCCCATCGCAGTTCGTTGGTTATTATTAGGCTGTGCCGCTGACTATGAATTATAAAATAGTTTTGAAAATTAGTTTCTTTTTTCGACACTCCATTATTTCGAAGCGACAGTTATTCGCCATGATGAACGGTGACGTCATGTATTTGGACGAATTAGGTTTGTTGATTTGAAACATGCCAGGTGGTTGATTAAAATGAAATTTAGATATTCAGAAAAAGTAACGGGTCAATTTAGGTGAATTATATTACGGCCGTAATGATTCATCTTGCGGACATGCACGGAGCGGGGTGTCAATATTTGCACTGGTATCTTTAAAAACTTCTCTTCTCGAGTTGATTGTGAAATGAATCGATTTTTGTATCTTATTTTTTGCGGCGTATTCACGTATGTTGAATCACTAGCTGTAGACATTTTCTCCGGTGTAAATCAGTTGGATCTGAATTTTTTTTTTATGTGCCCTGTACTATCATTTATTTTGAAGTAATTTTCACCGACGTTCGAAGTACATTCGACGCGACTGTTTTCCCGATGATCATATTTTAAATCATGCGTCAAAGATCGGCAACAGACTGCCACGGAGAGATTTGATCAGATACGCCACTTACTATGGAACGGACGAGGGTCCGCTGTGATTACGTTAAAATCACTTATCTGTGAAAAACAGAATTCTTTTTTTTGGAGTGGGGGGAGAACATTTTCAAGCCAAACGAGCCATTTTGGGGGAAACTACAGACATTAGGAATATTTTTCAAACATGCACTTTGATGAAAATTGACAAAGGATCCGCGCCACATATACACAGGAGAAGGTATTAAATGTTATATTGTGATGTCTTTTTAACGTGTTTCTATTTTTCTGTCAATTGTATATGTATTTCTGCTCTCTGAGAGAGACCATTTGTATTTTATAAGGTGAAAAGACACATGGGATATTCGTGTTTTTTTTTTCTTTCCCGGTGTGCATATTTTTTCCAATCTGAGCTGTTGATGGAAATTCGATTATTGCACTGGGGTATTAGAAATAGTGATGGTGTGAAATCTTTGTTGAGGCCTTGAGGAAATGTTACTCAATATACATGCCTGTGGGAAACAAACATAGTATGTTTGGAATATTGTAACTAGAGTGTCGGCAGAATCTACAGAAAAATAGGTTTTAGATGAAATTCTAGCACTCATTAATATTCGTACAATGGACGGGCAAAAAGTAGCCCCTGTTTGAGGAAAGTTGTTTGCGGTTAGGATGGCAACCGCTAGATTTGAGAATCGGGTTCCATTTGGGTTAGACTTTTTATTTCAATCGGCGTTTGTCATTTCTTTCTTCTGTGCAAGACTGCACCCACCAACATCGCATGCTGACTATTGATTTGTTCGCCAATTCCCATGCGTCGGCGTCTCCGCGAAAGCGATCACAAAATGCTGCAACACGGACGTGCTGCTGAGACGTCCATCCAATACACCGAGGGTGCGGAATGCGCCTGGCTATAGTACATTAGCACAGTTTTGTTTATTGCCCTTACTCATCTAATACATTCCTTTCTAATCTTCTCCTTCATTGCTGCATGTTGGATCTCTTGTCCTTCGTTGATTCCTGGATATATGTATACTTCTTCCTGGTCCAGTTCGCGGATCACGGTTTCCTTATCTAGTTCTATAGCCGTTGTTTTTACCAGCTTCCCCCTTTTAAAGGTTGCCGTAGCACATTTGTCTATGCCAATTTCCATGGTGATATCGTCACTGTTTATTTTTACTGTTGCTAACATGCCTTCTGGTTCATTATTATCTTTGGTAAAGAGTCTCAAATCATCCATGTAGAGCAAGTGATTAATAGACTTACCTAGTATGTTATCTCCATACCCTATGCTATTTAGTTCATTGGAGATGATACTTCATTAAGAAAATAAGAACCTAAACACTGCATGGATAGACTACAAGAAAGCTTCCGATAGTGTTCCGCATGAGTGGATCATGAAGTCACTAGAAGTACTGAACACCTCTCCCTCTCGTATTAACTTTCTAAAGGTCGGCATGAAAACATGGAATACTACCTCAATCCTCAAACACCTTAATGGTGTAACTAGATGCGATACCTTGCAGGCCAACAGCGAAATATTCCAAGGAGACTCTCTCTCACCCCTATTATTCTGCATTGCATTAATACCTCTCTCCAAATCCTCAGAAAATCACAAAAATGGAAATCCCCAGGGATAGATAAGGTATCTAACTTCTGGCTAAATGCTCTTCCATCTATGCGCAAACCATTAGCAGATCTGTTCTCTAATGTCATCAATAACTCACAACAAAACCCAGAATGGCTAACCCAAGGCATTACATATCTGCTCCCAAAAACCGATGACACTGCCAACCCCCCAGAATTACCGACCAAACATATGTCTATTCACAACCTACAAGATACTAACATCGATCTTAACTGAAACAACGTATTAGTTGAAACTAATAATGTACTCCCTGAAGAGCAAAACGGATGCGAAGGTGATACAAGACTACAACAAATGCTTCCGATAGTGTTCCGCATGACTGGATCATGAAGTCACTAGAAGTACTGAAAATCTCTCCCTCTCTTATTAACTTTCTAAAAATCAGCATGTGGGCCCATTCCTGTTCCTCCATCTCGCTGTATTTGTGTTCGGTGTTTTTAATCCATTCTGTGTCCCTGTCATAATGCTTTTCATTTCCCATATTTTATTCCAGAACTCCCTCACTTCTTCCCTTGATGTTGTTTTTCTACAGGCTTTGTTGATTTCCCAATTTCCCTGTGGAACGTTTTCTTGTTAGTCTTAAAGGTATTATTTGTTGGCAAAATCTGCTTCTTTTCTCGTAGCTTCTCTTGCTTTGTGCTTTTAGTTGGGTGCGCTGTTTTGGGAACTCTTTTGCAGTTGGTATATCATCTTCTTCTTTTATATCATACTTACATTATATTTCTTTTACTCTCCTGCTTTTCACTTTTACTCCCCTCGATAATTCATCTAAGATCGGGTGTTCTGCTCGGAGAGCTTCAATCTCTTCCTTCTTTGCCATAGTGGTGCTTTGTGTTTATTTCTTGGGTTAGCTTTTGTTTTCCTAGGTTTTTGCAGTGATGTTATTACTACTGCATCAGAGTATATTACTTCATTTACAGTGATCAAATCCAAGTCAATACTCTTTACAATTTCGTTGATTGCTTTATCTGCTATTCTAATACTGCGTTTCGTTTTTTTATCATGTCTGATGTTATCCAACCTTTCCCTTTCTTCCATGTTAGTGTGTTGTGCTTTTGCTAATTACCTAATGATGTTTGCTTTCATTTCCTCAACTTCCTCCTTATCTGGAACCTTTTCTTCATTTCTTAACTGGTTTCGTTATTCTTGATCTTAATATCATCCGTTTGCCTTCCACCCGCTGGGCACGGACACGCGAATATAATTGAAACACTATACAGGAGAACGGGTGAAAAAAAGGAAAGACAATCTAAACCTCTCAACAAACTCAGAGTTCATGTAAAAAAAAGACAGAAATAGTTTCACATAGGGATACATACGTTGGATATACGGTTTTGGTGGGGCTATTGAATTGAGAGAGTTTTTCTGAGTATATGAGCAGTGCCCATTAGCACGATGTTTTGTATCTCAGCCAAAGATGGATTTCCCGGGATTATTTTAAGGTGTGCATCAGTCTTTTTCTTAATCATTCCAAGTGCTCTTACTACTACTGGGATAGTGGTTGTGTCTAAGTGCCACATTCTTGCCGTTTCGATTTCTGAATCTTTATATTTTGAGAGTTTTTCTAATTCCTTAGCTGATATGTTTTTATCAGACGGGATGGTCATGTCTATAAGGTAGCAGTTATGGCCCTTGAAGTCTGTTATCACTGTATCTGGTCTATTGGCTTGTAAGTGCGGTCGCTGTGTATTGTGAAGTCCCATAGCAATGTAACACCTTCACCTTCTAGCACAGGTGATAATTTGTGCTAATACCATTTTTCTGCGTGGGGTAGGCTATAGCGTTGGCATACGTTCCAGTCAAGGTATTGCCCCACCCTGTCATTTCTATTCTTAAATTCATTTGGGAATAGGGTAGAGCAGCTAGATACTAGGTGATCAATAGTCTCCTGAGCGTGTGCACAGAAGCGACACTTTGGATCTGCAACGTTCCCTAAAAGATCTTGTTAGCAGGCTTTGGTCTTGAGCGGCTACGATAAACCTTTCTGTTTCAGCCCAGAGCTCTGCAACAACTGATGGGTCAGATTTTTGTCAACATCAGGGTCCTGTGCTTGCAATGGGTATCGTCCATGTAAGGGTTTTTCCTGCCATTTGGTTTTCAGGTTGGTTAGGCCTTTAGTTACTGCCTTTTGTTTGAGGTTTTGTTTAATAGTCAACATTTACTTTATAACAATATTGCTTATTTTATTAAAATATCACTTTATTGAAAATCATTTAAATAGAAATTTCTTACATCTACGCAACCAAAAACATAATGTTCTTATGATATGTTATGTTATATTTGCCTGAATATTTTTGTAAAATTCAGTTATTTGGTTTAGGTTTGCAATGACTTGGAACTTACGTCAAAATCATATAGAAAAGTATAGGTCCTGATCAATACTCAAGTTCGCTCGCTTCGCGTCGCTCGCTTGGATAAAAGTATTGAACTAGCACGATCCATGCATATTCCACTGGTGTTGATAACTAAGATTATCCATTATCTCATGCGTCTGCTCTTCTCTCCCCTTTTGCCTGTATCTTCTCATTTTATCCTTTCCAATCTTCGTTGCCCGTCCATCCTTTTATACAAATATGAACTAGTTTCATATGCGAAAAGGGAATATGGAAGGCATACATATTTTATACTGCAAACTCTCTGTTATATGTGTGGCTCTATCTTTCCATTAAGAATTGTAATACATCGTTGTTTTACGCTCTCTCATTATTACCTGACTTTCACTATTTCGCTCATTATATCCTGATGTCCTGTCAGCAAGTATGTCTCTCTACGTATTTATTTCGTCTACATCCTTTCCCCCTCCAGATTTATGCATATGTACAATACTTGTCATAAATATCTGAACAAATAGGAATTTTGCTTGTATGGCTTAATTTTAAGAGTTAAAACAAAACAAAGTGTAGTTATAAACCAAGTAAATAATGTATACCAATATAACACAAATATATAAGCATAGTTAAAACGTACGGAGAGCAGACAATCGACAGGAGATCAACAGGTCGCCTTCAACGGCACTAGAAGTGTTACATTACGTGGTTTGATAATACCCCATGTACGCAAATAACTTGTATGTTGAACTGGTGTGTATAGTTGGAACTGGTTGGATATCGTTTGATGTTCATTCTTTTTTGTTTGTGTGCCGTGGCTTTTGCTGAAAGGAACTGACATGAAAGTCGACTGGTTCATTGTGATAGACGAAGTCCGATTTAAAATATTATGTTCATTTTATTTGACATTACTTGTAGATACGCTCCGGGAATCTGCACTGTAAGAAACGTGATACTACAAAATCTACTATCAACACATTGTGTAGGTTAAAGTTCTCATTTAGAATATTGTTGAATTTTGATTTGTCAAACAATGTCAAACAGACAAATTATAGCGGCTACTGTGTTTCTCTTTTAAACTTTGTAAGTTGCATGTATCTAATAATTTTACACCTCACGTCAAAAGGCTGTGCAGCTCTTGAAACACTGACCGTGCCCCCTCGGCTAGTCCTGGTCTCTCTCCCTTCGCCTTGGGTTTTCACCCCTATTTATCGGTATGCCCATTTTTAATATGTGATCTTTTCGTGATGCTAACACATTACATTATATTTCAAGGCATCCTGGGCCCACGCTAAAAAGGGACATCCCAACCCCCAGCGAATTTCAATTATTGCGTTCACGGACCGGTACTTGAATAATCAAAGAGAGAAACGCTCTCCTGGGTTTTAACCTAATACCAGCATGAAACTTATTTGAACCCTTGAATAATTAAATTTGAGCGCTGAGAGCAAACTGCATTGCAAAACCAGATTAACAAAAGAGTAGTTTTATTTAACTTCATTCATAAAAAAAAACATTCTCTTCCAATACTTCGTTGCTTTACATAAATGACTTTTCACGTCAATACCGTCATAACATTTACTATATGTTTCATTGTTTTCTATCATTGACTTCCAAATTCATAACAATCTCGCATTCCGATGCTCACACACTAAAAGCATACACAGCCTCGAATATATGGATGTTTCACACACATACAGACACACAGTACAACTTTCCGTTTTAAATATATATGATAATTCAAATCTTTCTCTTTTTCTTTCAATTTAATTATTCTAAGGGCGGAGATTTCCTCTTATGTTCTTCTCCTTTTGTTTTCCTCTTTATATTAAAATCATTTTCTTTCCTCTACTTATGTACAAAAATAGAAATCTATATTTTACTCACTTGTCTTGTCCGTCAGGTGTCCTGCACT
>VCCN01000724.1:2903457-2914096 GCA_006491835.1 Architeuthis dux
TTGGTTTGTTCATATCTCTCCCTTAGTTTTGTAAGTCTTGACATAACAGAGTTTTCAAATCCATTTCTTGATCTTTTCCGAAGACGTACGGAGACAAAAGGCGCCTCTCTTTACTACTAATGTCCATTCGTCAAAGTCCGAGCTAATAATTTAAAAAGGAACAGACAGATCTCTCTTATCTACACTTCTGGGGCCTCCTCACTGGTAGGGTCGGAGTGGGTTGGGTTGGGGGGGGAATCATTTAAAAGTTAGTTATGTCCCGGTCATTTTGAAATAACACAAGGCGATTTCGGTAAAATAGTATGCAGAAATTAAACCTAAACCGATTTCGGATCCGTGGACATTTGCTGCTGCTGCTGCTGATATTATTATTAATACTACTACTATTACAGTATTATCGGGTGGCTCGCATTGCAGATCTAGTGAGGTCATGTCTATTCGGTATTTCCAAAGTTCTCCTCGATATTCTATATTATCATATGAACATTCCTACAAGTAGTAAATGCTGGCACACGCTGCTTTAAAAACGTATGTAAAATTAGTAGCAATTTGGCGCAAAACTGTCGGAAATCTTTTCACAGTTATTTACCTTGGCGTCGTTAGGCCACAAAGCCACATGCATGGGAATGTTTGTTTTTTTATAAACATCACGAAATTATTCAATCATTTTATTCTTAGTAAATAATTCAGAATTCTTGGCCGATTCGATATGCATACATTTGCTTCGTTGATCTGAAACTCATAAATATTTCCGTTGTAAAATGGAAAATATCTATGAGGTTTTTTTTAATGTACGTCGTGCAAATCACTGCCTCTTCCATGCCGGTATTTTTTTAAAAAATTCTTTTCGGTTTTATCGAGTTTGTATTCATTTCTCTAATTAGCATTCCTCTACTTCTCTTCTTTTCTCTCTTTGTCTTCCCTTTTCTAGTTTTCCCCTGCGACTTAATTCAAGCCGGAAGGGACAGTTGAAAGACCCGCTTTGCCGAAAATAAAAGTTACATCTTCGAGTCGGCTTTGAGCCCAAAGCAAAATAACAACCTCAGATTTGATTAACCATTACATATATTTTCATTACTTTAACAAACACATCAAATTGTCCAATATTTTTTGTGTTTCCATAAATTACTGAATGACATTATCTTTATAAAATAAACAGATTTCCCCGCTATCTTTATTCTAAAATAATTAAAAATTCTTTAAGAATCTGTTGTTAAGCTGAAATGGCGTAAAGCGAAAAACAATAATTACCATTAATGTATATGGGGAAATTTGGAGCGTTCCAAGAACAAAGAATCGTGATATTTGTATGTTATGATACATCATTGGAGGTTCGGCTGGTAAGAGGTACAGAAAACTTGGGTGAGAGCGTTCCAAGCCTCTATAACCGTTCACAGCAAAATAAACGCGGAACGCTATTTTAGCTGTTCGCCTTTTTTCTGAAAGCGAAAAACAGGCGTAAAACAAACTTCCTGAAACCAGTTAGATGTGTACAGTGTTCATTCCTGTTGGAATTAATTGCCTGCAGTGCCAACCGTCAGAGTCTGAGGTCCAGTTAAACTCAGAATGTTAAATGCAAGCATTTCCTACTGACACTATTGTTCGGACTGAGATCCTCATCTTGGTTGTCATTTCCACAACGTTTCGGCCGATGTACCCTCCGGCCTTCTTCAGGTGTCAAGTTTTGTCGGTAACTTACCGGAACTATTGAACTGAACCCTTTATTTGATCTACGGGGGTATACTGTCCTCATTCCACTATCCATGTCCTAGAAATTATTTCGTGGTTAATTTTTCAGTTGTGGTGCTCCTGCCTGGGATTGAACCCACAACCTACAGATGACTCAACAGTCAGACGCTTTTTAACCAACGCTTTAGCTATCTAGGCCACCGTCCCAACTTGGACAAAACTTGACACCTGAAGAAGGCCGGAGGGTACATCGGCCGAAACGTTGTGGAAATGACAACCAAGATGAGGATCTCAGTCCGAACAATAGTATCAGTAATACTAACACCTCATCTCAGAAATATCGAACTCATTAAGCATTTCCTACTTGAAAAGTTGGCGCAGTTCAATCTCCCTACTAACAGTCTGAGGCCTGCATCGTTGCTACAATAGGTGGGTATATCCTATCAATTATAGTAGTTAGTGTTCGAGCCTAGGTAAAAAAAAAAGATTCTGAATACTAGTTATCAAAGTAGACACATGTATGCTGTTATATACGAATACCTCAGAGAGCTGAAAGCTTGCATAGTTCCAGGTCACCCATGGAAAGATGTAGCACCTATAAGCCTCCCTGTGACATATCAGAGGATTACAACACAACAGATCGGACGGGTGATGCCTGCAAATAGTTAATATGCGGGTGCAGCTGTTTTGAGTCCGGGGGTGTAAGAGGATTCGGATAACATTGGATCTGATGGAGTTGCTCCTTTGGGTGTATGAAACATCAACGAAAAACTGGTGGCCAAATACTCTTAAGATGGAGCGAGGGCTGGCACAATGTCAGTCCCCACTGACTCTATTGATTTGTCCAGGAGGTAAAAGTTAGGTATACCAAAAAGAAGAAGAAGAAGAAGAAGAAGAAGAAGAAGACGAAGACTGCAGATATCCCCCTCTTGTAAAACTGGCGCAGCATAATCTTCCTACTCCTTTATTTTACTATACTATCAGAAGTCAGCATAAAGTCATTTCAAGACCTACGGTTATGGCACTATGAAATTATTAACAATCTCAATGTTTTATAAGAGTAGACAGACTATTCTCATGGTGATACAGGTACACCACCAATCTTCTAGAAACGGATGGTCTATCACCTCTTTTAATCCGGACAAAATATCACGCGGGCACTGGAGATTGTCGATGCTCTCACACTAGTGCATTGAGTTGTTAAAGGTCAAAACATGGATGATATGTTTAAGAATAATAAGTTTGAAAACTGTAGTCCAGTATCTACAAATTATTCAACTTAAAGTTACTAGGATGTTACCCCTTAAATACCTCAGGTCTATGATGCAACTATCAATTGTGCAAAGCAAAACAGTAATCCTGACAGTCTTCCTTTTCTAGATCTTTCTAGATCTTTTTAGTGTAAGAAATATCGTACACATTGTCAGATTGGGAGTGGTGGGATTTCATAATTATTTGTAAGTACAGTACTGTATTTGTTTGATTAAAAAACTTGTATCTATTTCATTTACATTAATAAACTATATTTATATTAATGCATTGCATTTAACCATTTAATTAATAGCTGATATTTGTTTAATTTAGATGTCTGACAGTCACAAGGCTTTCAAGATAGGAGATGTGCATTATTAGTGGTTCAGAGGTGTATTATTGAATAAATATTACGTGAACCGCTCTGGTCCGGCAAAATAGATAATCCAGTACGTTTTGGAATCAGGGGTGCCGGAAAGACGGTGGTGTACACAGTAACAATACGAAATTCCAATCCTCAGTCCTGTGGCATTGTACATAAAGAAGTGAAAAAAGAAAAAGTACGACGCGATTTCAAAAGACCACTAGATGCCACATACGCCTGAGAGCCGAACGATTTTGATGAAAACAACAGCGATGAGAATACTGGTCTGATTAATGTGTAGAAAGACTTCTAAAGATACAATAAACTCCTAAAGAAAGCCAAAGATAATATCAGCCGAAATGTTGTTATAAAAACAACAAAGATGAAGATACTGGTAAAATAATGTGTAGGGTGACATCTTAAGACCACCGGATGCAATATACTCTTAAAGAAGGCTGAAGAACACATCAGTGAAATATTGTGATAAAAATAACAACGATGAAGATACCGGTCTGAATAATGTGGGATACGGACACAAAAAAACACCGTACAATAACCCCATCGGACAATAGCCCCAGGACAATACCTCCTAGGACAAAAACCCCACCGTAAAAAAAAAACACCGTTAAAAAAAAATAAACAATTTAGCAAACAATATTATAATATATCTATTCCCCTTTGTTTTTCTTTCATGAATTCTCTTATTGGCTTGGCTATGTTGTGCCAAAGTCTAGAATAAGACCTTATTAAATTTTCCCGGACCCGATTTTTGTGTAAAAAACACAAATTTTCGTTAATTAAAAATAAGAAGAAATAAGCGAATTCATGAAAGAAAAACGAAGGGGAATAGATAGGTTATAATATGGAAAGGAATGTTGAGATAAAAACAACAAAGATGAAGATACCTGTCTGAATAATGTGTAGAGTGACATTTAAAGACCACCAGATGCAACATATGTTACAATATAGATGAAATGAAAGGCACATGGCCACGGAAAATGGGATCCTGTTAAATTATGGTGGATGCATAGTATGTATGTATACATATGTGTGCATATGCGTAGTTACGTTTGTAATTAATTATGTGTGTGTAGCTGTGTTTATATTTGTTCTTTTCCCAGCCGGGAGTGAAGTTGTAATATGATGTGACGAATGGCCGTTAGCAGGATTGTCCTTCCTCAGATAAAGACTTCCCGGGTGGTTTCCTAAGATAAACAAGTTGGAGTCTGGGGTCTCCATATAATGTGACTGTACGGTTTCTTTGCTAATTTGTAATGACAGAATGAATTCCATAAGAGTACATCGGCCGAAACGTTGTGGAAATAACAACCAAGATGAGGATCTCAGTCCGAACAATAGTATCAGTAATACTAACACCTCATTTCAGAAATACCGAACTCAGAATTCCATAAAGAAAGCGATTTTGCCGTTTTAGGCAGAGAGTGTCAATCGCCCTTGAACATCTATGGGGGAGGGGTAAAGAGAAAGAAAAAGAGTGAGAGGGGTGGGCTAAGACTATGATAAATCATATATTAGTTTTCTGAAATTTCATAAGAATTTACAAATCTCTGAATTGTTGAATTCATCCCAACACGTAATGAAACGGCATTTAGCGAGTGAACTCGACAAGCCTGTATTTCGGCATAATTAATTACAATTGGAAATAAACCTATCGATTCTACCTGAAACATGATGAAATTCAGAATGTCATACCAAGTACCTTTCCTTTCCAACATCTACCACCTGGTGTCCAGATGTAGACATACGAAGGTATACAAGTTTGCATCTGCATCCCTCTCTCTCCCCGTGTTTCGTTTGATGACACTTTAACGTCATCGGACCACGCACGTCGCTATGTTCCTGGATCGATTGGCGATCGTCACTGAATCAATTCAAGATGCCCCGTCGGAGAAAGTACACACGCAAACTAATGCGACCATAATGCACCTGCTTCGTTACACATAATCCCGGCTGAAGAACATATATCCGAAAGACATAGAATAATCAAAATCTAACGAAATGCACTCTGTGTCCGTGTGTACGTGACAAAAACACCCATATCTTATTATCGGAATTTGTGTTAAACTGCGTATGTGACAAACTGGACAGATCGTATTACCGGTAGCCGTTAAAAGGGGCCCAGATTTGAAAATAGGAGGGAGTTGAGATCTGAAGCCGTTAGTGACAGGTGGCACAAAGAGGCCCCCTGCCCGTCAGGGGTGAGGGAGGCGAGAGCCGGTTAGAAGTTGTTTTAGATTTGAATGCGGCAGGTCAGAGGCGAAGTAGTTGGCTCTTTCACACGGATGGGTGGAAGAAGAAGGAACAACCTCTTAGTAGTAATTCAGAAAAGTGACCAACACATTTAGAAAACTAAATGAAACAGAATTCCGTACCTCGAAGTGACCCGCGAACCGGCCCAGAAAAGAGTCTTTTCTCTCCACCCACGTCGTTATCACCCTCTCATACTCTCTCGGCATGAATAAGTAGTACAACCGGCATTATACTACAAAACTACATAATCTCAAAACATCACACAATGCAAGAAACCTGAAGTATACGTCGGCCTTAACTTTGTGTTAAAACAACAAAGATGAAGACTAGATGGAATATAGAAAATACTTAATATCAGAACTATTGAAAATACAGGAAGAAGAATATATCGGCCGAAACGTTGTGTTCATGGCAACGAACATGAAGACAACCGTCCAAAATATACATTGAATTTTTAAAAGACTTCATCTCAAAACGTTAAAACTAAACACGATTACTATGGTTATCAAAATCTGTGGAATACTAAAAGTACTTCATTTAAATGATTCAGACAAACAATTAAGGCTGAAGAATAAATCAACCGAAACGTGTTAAAAACAGTAAGGTTAAAGATAATAGTCCGAAAATATATGGAATAACGAAAAGACTTTATCTCAGAAATTCAGACAAAACAAATGAACTGAACTGTTGAAAACAACAAAGAGGAAAACATTAGCCCGAAACATGTATGGCATAATGAAAAAGTTTCATTTCACAACTTTAGTATATACATGAAGGCGGAAGAATAAATCAACCGAAATGTTGTGTTAAAAATAATAAAGGTGAAGACAATACTCTGAACAGAATTGAATGCTTTTAAATGCAAGATTTTCAATGACGTTTTTCTCAAGTGTGTTTTTAGAAATATTCATGTCATGTGTCTAAAATAATTTCTAAATATAGTGGCTCATATCTTAACCAACAATTACGAGCGAATGTCATGTGAATTTAACGACATGTAATTCCTCTCACATCCCAGCCAAAACCCAAACAAACTTGACAGCCAAGGGTGTTTTTAGAAAATGCAAATCCGTCCAAGTGAATAGAGTCTCTTAGCACAACAGGAGTCTTTTTGACAAGAAATGGATTTCAATGGCGTTCGAAGAATTTGAATCCTGAATAATGATTCCACGAATTAATCTTATTATAATTGCACGTAACTACCCCTTCGACTGTCCTCTTAGTCTCTCGGTTGTGTGTCACAAGAGAATATGAGAGGGGAGGTAAAGAAAGAAGAAGAAAAAAGACAGACAGAAAGAAAATTTAGTAAATAAAGTAACGAAGTGAAAGAGAGAAACGATAATGCTTACGTCACAAAGACGCTGTCGTCTGCACCTGGTTATATGAAATCAGTGTTGCCAACTCAAATTTGATTTGTTTCCTGTTAAAACTGCTTAAAAATGGCCCAAATCAGCTAAATCTTTTCCACTATCGGCTAACTTTATGGCTAAAAATGTTATACTTATAGAAAGCCCAATTATCAAATAAAATAACTAATTAATGTCTTAACAGCTGTGTCGGTAAATGCTTCTGCACCCCCCAAACTAATAATAGAATGGGCCATCGTCATGAGTGAAAGAGAGGGGAGAAAGAAAGAAATGGGTGAAAATAATGAGACAAGACTGTACACGTCTCAGACGCTGAAAGAAAGCTAAAAGTAGAATTTAATTTTGAATCTGGGCGAAAAATAGAAAGACATTAAATGAAGTATATAGTTCAGCAGTAGTAATAGTAGTTGGTGTCCTCCCGGAGAGAGGAAGGAGGTCACATGATCAAAGAGAGGAGGAAAGGAATAATCGGTCATAGTGGGGTTTTTTGACGGTCAATACGAACAAAGGAAATATAAGGAATCAAAACAAAAGGCGTCAGGTTAAATTGAAAAAGGTTACATTTAATAAACATTGCAATGAAAAAAGGATACATATATGTGTAAAATGAGTTAGAGTGAGAGGTTTTTGCGACGCAGAGTTAAGGTAAAAAGGGGGGGGGGTTCTGCCGTTAGCCGGTTTTCGTGTTTCGAAATAGATTTTGTCAGAATGCAGCGTTTAGTTATGTGAACTAAATCCTTAGGTGATAAGCGCGCTTAAGGATGCGTGCTCTCGGCAAAAGGAATCAGTTAAGAGAAAAGGAGGGCTTTTGACAGAAAGGAGAATATGCCAGGCATGTAGGAAAGATAGTTTCTAATCAGGAAGACATTTTAAGGAGTTGCTCGGCTAAACCCGATTTAACAGAAACTAAAATCATCGATGGTCATTGTTAATTCTCGAAAGGGCCTATGTTTGAGGCGTTTATTCCTAGTTGGGGCGAAAAGGAATGCAGAGAGAATGACCAAAGATTTGAATCAAGAAGAGACGGCATTTGAAGAAATGTCCGTAGTTAAAAGTGGGGATGCAAAAACACTTAAGCGGGCCCTAAACGGCCCCAAACATTAAGTGGAAAAAGGAAGATATGTTGTACGTGCCAGAAGGAATAAACACGGGCGAGGAGCTCTGCCGTGGGAGCAGGCTGAAAAGGCCTGGATTAGCGTAATACTAGGGTTTTTCTAGTCGTGCTGACGTCACGAAAAAGGGAGCTAATACCTAGTTTCGTACTTTAAGAAAATATGACCGCTACACATCTCTTATCTCTTTTCTTTGTGTTATTAAAGAACCAAAACCTGTTGCATAGTTGTTTTTTCTCTCCTACTGCTCGTGTCATAACATGCCCAAAAGAATTCCCGACATCTACCTCAAAAGGGTTTCTTTTATCGGAAAATGGTAATCTTCTTCCCTCTTTCTTTACATTTTGCGAAAAGTGTATATATTTTTATATTTTGCGAAAAGGCATTCTTTTTTGTTAGAAGTAAGTTCTATTTTTACATGTAGAAATAACCTTTTTCCACCTCCGTGTGTAGGGCTCTTCTTTCAGTTATACTTTTGGACATCAAAACCTTTGTTACAATGGTGTTCGACTGACGTTAAGTGAAATTAGTCAACTCCACACGGATAATTTCTTGTTAAATAATTTAGCATCTATTTGTTTCTGTGTAGCGAGCTCTTTCAATTATACTTTTGGATATAAAACCATTTGTTACAAGATGATATTTGACTGACGTTAATTGAAATTAGTCAACCTCACACGGATGATGTTCCTGTTTAAACAATTTAACATCTATTCTTTTCTCTGTGGAAAAGACTTCAGTTATACTTTTGGATATTTGTTAAAATGATGTTCGATCGACGTCGATTGACGAAAGTTAACTACAGGGAATTGCTTTTCTTTAAATAAAATTTATTTTTATCTCAACGTAAAAACTCTATATTCATTTCTGTCTACAATTATTCTGTCTAGCGATGTTCAAGTGAGATGTTAAGTAATTTGCTAACTCCACGCATTCCTTTAAAATAGCAATAACACTTTTGTAATGCCTAAATCTTCCATATTTATTATCTTTATTTTAAAATATCCCCGACGCAGGGAAGAAGTGAAAGAGACATGTTGCTTCCACCACTAAATATAGCTATGAAAAAGTAGCAGTGGTGGTTATTCACTAAATTGTCAAAAGGAGACACTCCCGTCATCTTTTTTTCGCTACGGCTGATCCTTTGAGACTAGATACGCTTGCATTTCATGATAATATCGGTTAATAGTGGCGTCTTTCAAATAGCTTGGTACTAAAACCGTATTATAATTGGCTTCTATTTTCTAATTCTGCTGAACGCACATGGCAAATAGTCAATTTCCGAAATGACGGAATTGTGTTTAAATGTACCGCCTCGTAACGCGGTTGGCTTATCACTGATACTACTACTATACCCTTCCACTAAGCTTAATCCAGGTTAAAACCTGTTGCTGGAAGAAGCCATCCACGTGGCCGACCTATTTCTTTTCAATTTCATAGAAAGCAAGATGGCGTCAGACTTCCGAGCCTAACATCTTGTGTGAATTTATAAGCCGGAATTACAACTACGTAGAATTGTTTAATTAGTCATGTCACATTAAAACAAGAATTGATTTAATTTAAATTAGTCAGGATTATCGTTCTCAAATGAATGATTATTTAAAAATGATTAGGTTTGCTTAAACGTAGACGCAAGCTTTATAATTGATTTAACTTTAAAACTTCCATTGTGAAGGCAATTATTATAAGTGATTATGAATTGTATTAGTATAATGGTGTAAATAGAATTTACTCAAAATTAAGTATTATTCGTCTAGTCGATGGCCGTTTAAACTGATGTTGAAGCCCCTAAAAAAGCCGCAAGGTTCGTATGCCTATTTCACTCCTTGTTTTCTGATTCTGCAGCATTGCTGACTACATCTCTTGACAAGGAGCTGTTAGCCCTTTTGAGCTAAACTGCTAGCAGCAGCAGCAACCTTTTCCATCTTGAGTTTTTGTCAACCAAGATAGCAAAATAGAGAGAGTTGCCGGGATAAATAGAGAGCGAGCGAGAGAGAGAGGGGGGGAAGAAAGAGGAATACAGTGAGATACCAAGAGAGAGAGAGAGAGAGTGATATACCGAGACAGAGAGATGCCGAGATAGAGAGAGATACCAATATAGAAAGAAAGAGATACAGCTATATACCATGATAGTGAGAGAGAGAGAGAGAAAGAGATTAGGAGATACCGGGACACATAGATCGAGAGATACCAAGATAGAGAGACATATATCGAGATAGATATCGCGAGATATCTAGAGATATCTAGAGGGAGAAATATATGCTGAAAGAGACATCGATGTAGATACATAGGGTTGTAGATATAGATATATAGATAGATACAGAGATAGATAGAGAGAGGTAGCGAGAGAGAGAGATAGTGTAGCATAACGCGTGGGGTCTAACCAGCATACGATCACGGCCGCCACGAGGGAAAGCGATGTTGCGCGAGAGATAGCAGTTTCTGAGAAGGTCGCCATGAGGGAAAGATTTATAGAGAGTTAGAGAGTTTCAGAGACGATCATTTTTCCTCCGCGGGCTGCGGAATGCGATGATGATGATGTCTGATGATGTCTCTCTGTCCGGCTCGCCTCCGCGGGCTGCGGA
>VCCN01000724.1:2986634-2997760 GCA_006491835.1 Architeuthis dux
ATGTCTGCATCGACCGAAGGTTGTGACTAGATGGAGAATGTTCATGTCTGTGTGCGTGTGTGTTGTTTGGTTCTGTAAGTGCCTAATTCACTGAGACCAATACACTGAGGTCACCAAACCACAGGACACCCCAACCCCGAAAAAAACCGATACCCAAGGTCAAACACATTAGTCACGTACAGAACCCAACAACAAAGAAAACTCACAAAAAGACTAACAGGCACTCTAGATGGAAACCAACCACACGAGCAGGCAGGCTTCAGAAGCGGCTACTCAACAATAGACCACCTACATGCAATAAATCAACTAATCGAAGAGTCCTTAGAATAAATAAACCACTCTGTTTGACCTTTGTATATTATGAAAAACATTTGACTCGATAGAACACACGACAGTCTACACTATCACCTAAACTATTTAAAGCGAGCCCTGAAAGCATCTTTCGGAATGGGAATAAACATAGATGAAGAACATTTAAACCACTTGAGATTCGCCGATGACGTTTCCATGACGTCAGCAGCATCCAAATAATTACAAAATATGTCGACAGATCTATATAGAGAAAGTAGGCTTAAAGATAAACAGAATAAAGAGAAAAGTAATGTTCACCGATAGAGTCCCCAAAATGATCATCAATATGATAGAGGAAGAGGCTCCAGCAGAGGTTGATGAATATATAGTTAGAGAAAGATTATGAGAGTGAAATAAAACAACTCATAACGATAGATTGGAAAGCATTAGGTATAAATATAGAGAGTTTGAAAACCACCTTGCCAATGTGCTTAAAGCGTAAAGAATACAATGGTAGCATTACGGTTGGGAAACATGGAAATTAACAAAACGAACTGAAACCCAACTTAGAATCCCACAGAGAGCCTTGGAAACAGCAATGTTAGGTATAACAGACTATACCTAGATAGAAAAATATCAACGTGGATCAGAGAGAGGATTAGAGTGAAGGATATTATACAAATAGTTAAAGAGCAAAAATGGAGATGGACTGGCCACCTAGAAAGAAGAGATGACAATAAATGGGGCAAAAGACTAACCGATTAGTGCCAATAGAATAGTAAACGGAGTAGGAAATGACCAGACACAAGATGAAGGGATGAGATAGAAAACTTTGCCGGTAAGACGTGGCAGATGGTGAATGGCTTAGTTTCGCGAACGAAGATTTGTGTGGAGGGTTTACCACAGGATTAGTAGCATGTATGCAAGGAATAATCTACTAGTCTGAGCAGTGAAGTTTTAATGTAAAGTGCGACTTGTCCAGGGCCGGCCCCACACCTATGGTCTACCGGAGTGGTGCGAATAAGAGCAGAACCCAATGGATCGTAGGTTTGACAGGAGTGTCCTTCTCCTGGCAGATGCTAACGCCACTTTTTGAGCATGTTCCGACAGTAAAGTCTTAAAGGTTAAACCACAGAGTGAAACGCACATGTTGTTGGAAAACAAATATATATGTTTTCTCTTTTAATATAGAAAGTTTCATAGTTATATGAGTTTATATTTATATATGTCTTACATTTACGATGTTGCTACGGAAACACTTTTAAAACTGAAGATCTTACCTACAGAACTGTTTTTACGTTCTGTTTATTCCTTTATTTCATTACTTGTCATGTACGTCAATTATTAACTAATAACTGTTAATGAAAGATGTTCAGAGGGATGTATGTTTTACACTAAATTATATCTTTTAGTACTATAAGTAACACTTGGGAATTGTCATTTGGATAATACATGCAAGTCATCGAAAATTCAAGATGGCGACCATAGCTGGTACGAAAATTGTAATCGCAATAAGGTGGCGAAGACTAGTCTGATATGGATGCTATCGGTGTCAAATCATACATTTCTTATGACGCAGAATTCGAATTTGGAACTTTAGAATTTGTTCAGAAGGTCTCTCCATCTGACAAAATAAGTGATAACAATAACCTCCAAAATCTAGAGTCTATCGCGGATAGGTTTATTCAGCGCAACCCTTCACAATAATAGAATTCAGTCCAAGGCAGTTTTTTTTTGCACTTGCGCTGCTTAAAACATCTCTGCTTACATTTGCAGGAGACAAGTTCATAGCTGAACTGACCTGCATCTGGTAAGCATGTCCAGAAGGGATTGACTGCATATTGTGCCTCTTCACAAAGAGCTTCCCCCTTGTCTATTTCTGTGCCTGTGCTGGTTCGGTCATAGAGCAAGATAATAAACATCTAGATCGTGGCCATTACCTCTTGTGGTATGTCATCCGGGGCAGAATATTGTTTCAACATGACATACCACAGGAGTTAATGGCCACGATCTAAATGTGTATTATCTTGCTCTGTGACCGAACCAGAATATAGACATGGCAAGAGTGGCGTTTACCTCCTGTGGTATGTCATCCGGTGCAGAGGATTGTTTCAACATGACATACCACAGGAGTTAATGGCCACGATCTAAATGCTTATTATCTTGCTCTGTGACCGAACCAGAACATAGACAAGGCAATGTGGGACGTTTCCGTGAAGAGGAACATTGTGCAATCAATCGCTCCAACAAAGGCAGCCCTAGAGGATCATGTTAAGAGAGCAGTGTACCAAGGAAGTCATGTATGGTGTCAGATGCTAGTGTCCACACCAGAACCACCTTCACCTCGTAGATAGGGCTGGTCAAAGATATCTGATGGGTTATTATGAAACCTTTTACCAGATGCAGGCCAGTCCAGCTATGGACATGTCTCCTGCAAATGTAAGAAGCGTTGTCTTATGCAGTGCAAGTGCAAAAAAAGCTGCCTTTGACTGTATTCTATTACTGTGAAGGGAAGCGCTGAATAAACTTTCCCGCGATAGACCCTAGCTTTTGGCAGTTATTGTTATCATTTAGTCATGAGTCTTGAATCGTGAGGCGGAAGTAAACTTCTTAGAAATCCTAAAGTTCCAAATTCGAATTCTGCATCATAAAACATGTATGATTTGACACCGAGATCATCCATATCAGACGATTGTACGCAACTTTATTACAATTACAATTTTTATTCCAGCCATCGCCGCCATCTTGTATATTTGATGGCTTGCATATATTATCCAAATGACAATTCCCAAGAACTATGTATGGTAAAAAATTCAACTAATTATGTCCTCAATATCATATTATATTCACCGCTGATAAGCAAATTGATCTAAAACCGTTGTCGCTGCAGTCACTTTTGGAATGGCTGCCATGAACGACATATTGAAATTCATGATGGCTCAATATCCACATTTTCTTTGGAATGCATTTAGCTATAGGTGTACCGACTTATATGCTTTTATCACAAAATCCACAATTGGCTTGAAATGTTCGGCTAAGTGATAGAGATAGCTTCAAAGGGTGAGGTCAACAGGGACTGAATGAGATAGATAGATAGAATTATATGAACAAAATAAAATTAATGGATTAATGGATAAATCGTATATTTGTCTGTCAGAGAGCCACAAAAACGGTGTGCCCAATAAGGGAAACATTTCATCCATCACAAATGGCCTGGTAGACAAGCTACGTGTTTCAAATTGTGGCACGACCTTTTATCGAACGACTCTTTATCGAAACGACATTTCATCAAAACGAGTTTTTATCGGAAAACTTTTCATCGAAACCAAACAACATTTAATCGAGAAGACTATTTATTGAACGACTTTTTATCGAAACGACCTTTTAAAAACATTTGTTGATTTCTTGTTTATACCTTTAAATGTTTTCATACAAAAATGATCAAATAATCATTTATCTGTGCTCTATAATACATAATTTATAAAACTGGTAGTTGTAGGTATGCCACCGGGAGATCAACACCCGATTTTAAAACGTAATTACGTTAATTCTTTTTTTTGTTTTGACTAGCGAGAAAAATAACGCACATTTTTGTCTAAAGAAAGAAAAACAAATCTTCATTAATTATAATGTGTGGTTTGATTGTGATAATGTCAATGTTTACTTTATTTTTCCAAATTGCTTCAACCTGTTCTTGAATTTACCGACATGAACCATTTTGGTTAAAAGATCTTTGGTTGTATATAGTTTACTCAGAGAAAGTTTTTTCCAATCTTTTTCTCATTAATGGCACTAATATTTTGATGATGGAATTATCTTTCATTCAAGTTTGGGACTTTTCTTCTCTCAGGTGTAAATTGTTAGGAATACCTATGCCATTGTTTCCAAAAATTGAAATTATAAATGAAAGTTTTATATTTGGATTATTAAAATTATTTTCAACCATTACTTTATTTAAATTACAAGTTTAAAAAGTCGTTTTGATAAACAGTTGTTTCGATAAAGTCGTTTTGATGAAATATCGTTCCGATAAAAAGTTTTTTTCGATAAAGACGTTTCAATAGAAAGTCGTTTCAATGACATGTCGTTTCCATAAAAAGTTGTTACGATCAAAAGTTCGTTTCTATAAAATGACGTTTCGAAGAAAGTCGTTTCGATAAAAAGTCTTTCAATGAAAAGTCGTTTTGATGAAACCTCATTCGTTGAAACATCGTTCGATAAAAACTCGTAGTATCGTTTCAAATAGATATTTTAAACTGGTTAGTCACTCGATAGAAACCGTCACGTGACCAATGTCTTTTGGGAGCTTTTCGTATCGGCGATGATCAATTGAAACATTTGGGGGGGGGGGATAATGAATAAGTCATTTCTCTCGTCTTTCGATGTACGGCAGGAGCCCATGTTACTTTGTAATGATTATATTTGTCCCGTGATAATGCTTTCCGGAATCATTATCCTCAAGAAATGTCCCTCTTTAAAGACGCTGATCGTGGACTCAATTTCTTCTTAACACAAAAACATTTCACGGTAAGCGTGGTGCAAATAAATGTTATATGTTTTTGTCCCTATATAGCCGAAAACCACATACCATTTTAAGAAGACCAAGTTCAGACAATACTTAATACAAGATAAGAAAACGTGTTTCAGAATCCTGAAGAGGAAAAAGACAGACGAATAGTATTAGAGATCAGCGCAGTACTCAGAAGTTGAGGAGAGATAATGTTAGTCGGGCGGTCTTCGTTGATAAAAGTGTTGCTGTCAATGTCAGTTAAGGAAAGAGATCTTTAACTTCCTTTACACTTCTGATGTAGACATACATTTACTACTGGGTGGCGCAAACGTCGCGAATAAGTTTAAAACGATCATAAGTTTTTCTATTTTATTATATTTTGTTTCTCCTCTTTTCAGATATATAAAGGGCTCATTGGGAATTCATTATGCAAAAGTACACAACTGAGCAACGAACTAGAATAAAATACAATAAGACAAACCTTTGATGACAGAGTGATATCAAAGGCGTTCAGCATTTGATTGCCCACCAGGATCGCCGGATTTTACAGCTCCCAGCTTTTTTCTTTGTGGTATTTGAGGGATAAGGTCTATGTTAACAAACCAAGGAATTTCGGGAGCTAAATAATTATATCCGAGAATAAATAAGTTGCCTAGGACCATACATCCTTCGAAATGTCATTCAGAATCTTATTGAAGGAGCAAGCATTTGTGAAGTTGAAATGGCAGGCATTTGAAAGAAACAATTTTCCGTACATCGGTTAATTAAATTTCCCATGTGTATATATTTAATTTGTTAAAAAAGAATTTAAAAAATCATTAAAACTAAAAAAAGGTATGAATGTGTTAAGCCCCATCGTGACATTTGCGCCACCCTGTACTATAAAGAGTGCGAATGTTTGTTCGTTATTTTGTTTGTTATCGTTTTAAAGCTTCCCAAGCGACTAAACAATGGGGGCTAAATGTATTTCTATACATAGGATAGGTGACGCTGATCTCTAAGGTCCCTAATCTTAAAGATTCATTTATTTCTAAAAGAAATGGCCAAACGGTTAAAGCACCGAAAATGGAATCAAGTAAAATATTTTTCTCTGTTGGTGCTTGACACTTCAAATATCCGGATATTGGTCAGTTTTGAGAAAATAGATTTTAAAGCTTTTTGTTCTGTTTACAATGTAACTATTATGCTAAACTGGACCCTTATTTTCCGTTGGTCGTAGGAAATCGCAAATGAGAATTTCTCTTTCTCCCAGTGCTTTTGCCGGTTTGGCAATATTTTTTAAAAGGAGTCTGACCGTTACCTGACAATAAAACATGTTTTTCTTTGAGCAAAAACCCTAACCCTATCCGTAATCCTAACCCCAACCCAAACACGACAAAGAAAACATGAGCACTATTTAAATCCGATGGTCCACTTTGACGTGCGAACTATTAACGCCAAAAGCGAGCACATGAATTCTCAGTTTTGAGAAAAACAATCGTTTTAGGAGGGGCTACGTTGGCATGTTTGAGGGTTTGCGCGGGCCTGAGTGGGTCTGCCTTGGAGTATGTGCGAGCCCGACCCGAAAGAGGTGTGCGCTCCCCATTCACTTTTTTAATTTTGTGAAATCTCTATAAAATATAATTTGCTTTCCTGGGTATCCCTGCTAGTATCCTATATATTAATCTGCCTGTTTGTACGTACGACAGTGATACTTTCTGATTAGTATTCTTGTCTTCTCCGGTGTCTTCTCATACCAATAAAATACGTTGATTTATTGTTTCAACATGTTTCAACATTGTTGCTCCTTTTGAGTTAGCTGTAAAGAAGGCCGGGGGTCAGTTGCTATTCACTGGAAATACATAGCCAGGGCGGGGGGGGGGGGGGTATCCCACCTCCAATGCTCTCTCTATCTGAAAAATCACTCCTTCTTCCGCTGCACTCCCACATATGGATGTTATTCCATTTATAATACTACATTTCGAAACTTCCACGGTTTAAAAAATGTTTAACTCGATAAAAAACATAATTATTATATATGTCACTCCACTCATGCCTCCTCTATCTATCATTATTTTCTACGGTATAATTGTTTATTTTTTCTTTCTTCCCTTTTTCTTTACTACGATTCTTCTTTACCCTTCATTGTATTCCTCTTCCGTCTTTTCTTTTATTCTTCTTTGCTTCAAGTGTAAATTGTTTTCTTAACTTTCCCTTCCTTTTTCCACCTACTCCATCGTTCGCCTCAATTTTTAAATACTTTTAAATTCAGCATCTTTTGACTGTCCCCTGCCCATTCTTTAAAGTGGTTTGGGGCTTGCCATGCTGGTGGGGGGAAACGTTTTAATCATCAACAAAATAAGCTTTCGCATGTTCCCTGTACATTTTTACAGTGGCTGGTATTCCCCAATGGTCATCCATCCAGGTACCTTTTTAAAGTCTTTGGTCTGACTCAGTGGTCGATTGAACCACGACCCACTAAGCCAGAGGCGTGCACACTACCACTGGGCCATTGTAACCGAAATAATATAATTATCTTTATTCCGATGAATTCGTTTATTTCCATTATCTTGCTTAATTGGCAATCAGAGAGAGAGAGAGAGAGAGGATAGAGAGAGAGAGAGTGCGAGAGTGAGTAGGAGTCGTCAAAATTGAAACGATAATATAATGCGATCCGCTGATTGCTTTAAGAGGAGCAACTTTATTCATAGAAACATTGTGTTTCATGGCCTCAGTAAAGAAATACATAATCATTATGGAAAAATGGAAAACGAGGTACGCGGTGGCCGAGTGGTTAAGGGCAAGGAAAATGGCGAGCCGAGTTCAAACCTCGACAGAGAAACCTGTGATATGTGGAGCCCAGAACCCAGAAAGAGAGACTTACTTAGTAAATATCTACATTTATGTACAAGGTGCGTGCCGAGGAGCATTGTTCATCAAGCGTGTCTCGCAGGCCAGTTTTAATGAGTACGACCCTAGTTTGGTACTTTGTGTCAGATTAAAATTAGTAAAATATCTGCTGTTATAAATGCAATAAGTCCTTTCTTGCCAATGAACTTAATTTGAACGTATACTTTGTACGGATTCCCCTCTCCCAGCTACAGATAACTAGCGCAGGGTGAAGTAAATGGCACCACTTCAAGTGCGTTTTGCCTCCAAGTCTATTTCAAATTTGAGAACCAGGGAAGAGAGACAGAGAAACGTGTGATATGCAGTGCTGAGCCTGTAGCCATCATAAGGGCACTACATATTTTACTGATGAAAAAAGAACACGAGAGGTTTTGTCATGTGTAATACATTCAAGAACTATAGAACACTTATATCTCTGCAAACGCCATACACTAATTAAACAATGAAAATCAGTTCATATATAGCTACGGCGTGTTACGGTGTTTCGATTTCCAATACTTCTGACTATTCTTCTCAATATATGAACATATATCACTCGATCGAAATAAATCCTGGATCCGCCCCAAAGTTTTACCAATTCTCCCTTTGCCCGTGGCCCAGCCTTCCACAACATATTGATAACTTGTGTGGACAAACAGACACGAGTGAATACATATATTTCTCTTAACATCGTAGGCAGAGGTTATTAAGGGAAAGATTCAAGAAAAAGTAGGTTCCTGTGGAGATAAAGAGGGGGGCATGGAATAATTTCAAAATGCTCGTTAGGTCTGCCTAGAAAGTAATGAGATTGATTGTATAAAATAATGTGTTATCAACTCAATTACAAATCAACTTTATCTCGTTCAAAATAGGTCCCTTGGGAAGCTCCACACCAACGGAGACCTGGTAACAGTGCTGGCTGTCTTCAACTGATACTCCCTTCAGTTGGTTCATCACGACCTGTTTGATGTTCTGAACAGTTCGGGAAATCGTCAAAGACTTGGATCAGGGGAGTAGGGTGGTGCTCAAGGACGGATAGTCAACCAAAGTTACTACCGTGAGATCCTTGAACGGCTCAGAAAAAAGGTCATTCGTGAGGCCTGAGATCGCTGACTCTTGGTTGCTTCACGTAACGCCCCCTGTCACACCACACTCTCTGTGAACGAGTGTTTGACTAAAAAGAATATTCCTGAGGTACCACCGCCCCCTTACTCGCCTGATCTGAGTCCTTGTGACTACCCCCCCTCCCCGCCCACAAAAGTTCCCAAAAATCAAAATCCATCTCAGCGGTTGCCATTTGGGAACTGTGGAGAATATCCAACAGGTTGTGACGAACCATCTACAGTGTCAGTAGAAGACTTCCTGCACTGTTTCCAGGAGTGGGAACAACATCACCGTTGGTGTGTGGCTTCCTAAAAGATATATTTGGTAGATATAAAGTTGATTTGTAATTAAGTTGATAATTAATATTTTTGCACAATCAGTCTCATTGCTTTCTAGTCAGACCTCGTATGTATGTATGTATGTATGTGTCGCACCAATGGAGCTAGAAGGCTAACGATTTAAACAGTTACTACTCATTATGTCTAGAAAATCTTTTTCGAATTCCCCCAAATAATTGTTTTGCTGATTCAATTTACAATGTAAGTTTATGCTGAATTGGTCACTTAGTTTGTGTCCGTCAGCGTTCACGCTTATTTTCTTTTGAAAATTTGGACTTATCCATTGTTTACCACTTTTTCCAATTTTTCAATTGATCTCCCCCAACTCATCATCATCATCATCATCAACAACAACAGCAGCAGCAGCAGCCGGTATAAGTCCGCTCATACCTATTTATTTTTTCCAATCATCTGGTTTACTTTTTGTTTTTGTCTGGCTTTCTTACCTCCTACTTATCCTCCTTCACTACTTCTTTCTCCCCTTCCTATGCCTCGCCTTTCCCAATTCCCGCTTAATTAATCAATGATGGTATCTCGGTCAGAAAACTGATTTCACCTCAGAAAGGCCGGAGATTATTCAGATACTGCACTATGATCCTAGGTAGAAAAGTATACACTCAGTACTCAGTAGCTTCCCTTCTTAGACCCGAATGAAAATTGTCAGCATATATTATGATTCAATTGATACAAAGTATAGTGAACACATGTGATTGTATTTTTTAAAGATATTATAAACCCAGGCAAGGCTTGGTACCCACGCTAGATATTTTGTTATTCTTAAAAAGGACATTGCCATTAAAGCGGCAAGTAAGCTCTTAATTCTTCTTAATGGCAATGGAGCAGGGACTTTTATATATGTTTCTCTCTGCTACCTATGGTCTTCTAATTTCAAGAAACAGACTCTTTCCAGGATCTCTTGTCATTTAACATTTTAGAAGAGACCAGACACACTAATAAGATCAGAAATATATAAGCACGTTGTGTCACCAATTTAGCTACTTTACTGCTAGAACTAAAATTCTCTATTTTCTGAACTTTAATCTATTAGTACTTATTGACGTCAAGCAACACGAATCCTAGATAGTATAGCGATTTAAGCATCGTTTTCAAGCAATCTAACTTTAGATTGTGTCGCTTTGTTGTGTAGACGAAATGCTATAAAATAAGGAAATTTTGTCACGGGTGAATGAAAATGAGTGATATGAACTAGAGAGTGAATGTCACTGAAAACGACTGATTTAAAACGATTTTTTCCTCAGCAAAACTATTTGTTGTCGAACTAGCTTTTTTTGATTCTTAAAAGGGACATTGCCGTTAACGCGGTAAGTGAGCTCTTATTGCTTCCTAATGGCAATGGAGCTAGACATTTTATATATTTTCCTCTCCACTACCTTTTTCCATCGTTTCAGTAACATGATATTTAAAAAATGTCCTGTCATATAGGAGAGGCCAGACAAACGGATGAGATCATTTAATACATAAAATACAGATCGTCGTAGTTGTATGGACGAAATGTTCAAAAGTATTATGAAATTTTGACGCAGGTAATTGAAAATTTGTGATAAAAACTAGAGACTGAATAACACTGAAATAGCTTAAGACACACAAGCAGATATAATCTGATTTCTTTGGCTAAAACAATATGTTGTCGATCTACGAATGGGTTATGATGCTGTGAGGTGGAAATCTATGCACGTTGGTACATATCACCTGAGCACTTTAAAACAGGGTTTTGTTTTATAGCCCTTGCCGTATATATTTGTGTATAAGTCGAGTTTTTGAACCAATTGTTTTAGGTAAAACTATTTGCTGTCGACCTACGAATGGGGAATAATATTGTGAGGTTGACGATGGGAAGGGACAGAAGCAACACTTAACCTCAGATATAAAAATGTTCAACAGTAAAAAAAGAAAAGAAACCGTTGTACTATGATAATATTCTCTCTTAATTGACTTTCTAAGGATACAAACTGTGCTCCATCTGCAGCCTTTATTCTTCTTCTTCTTCTTCTTCT
>VCCN01000724.1:3006339-3017206 GCA_006491835.1 Architeuthis dux
AGAGTGAAGGATATTATACAAATAATTAAGCAGCAAAGATCTCATAAGTATTTGAAAAAACATCGATGTTGCTTCTAATCGCTTGGTTTTGATTTCAGTTCAAAACAGGAACAAGAAACTTTTTTTCGCATCAACATAACACGGTCTGCATTTAGTCATGTTTTGTGGTTATGAATGCTAAATTTCGTGAAAATGTTTTTTTCTAAAAGAATTACATTTTTAAATGAAAAAAGGGCAAGTTTGTTTGTTTCCATTCTTCTAAAATCTTGTTCAGAATTGATCAAGGAGATTAAAAAATAAACTCGCATTGCCATATAGAAGTGTTTGCGAAACTAGTAAATAATTTAGATCTCTGGCCCTGCTCAAAAACTATAATGGTCCCTGCAATCTTAGGAAACAAAAACAGATTGTATGCTTGTTCAAATACTTATGAACAGTACCTGTGTCATATATAAATTATCACTTATATAGGGGGTGGGTTCCAAATTAAATTTAGCATTCAGTAGCACACAACCTTTTAAATGCATGCTTTGTTATGTTGATCGCAAATAATTTGGTTCTTCTTGTGTAATGTTCCTGTTTTTAACTTTCAAAACCAAGCGATTAGAAGCAAAATTGCTGTGTGTTCAAATACTTATGACAGTTACTGTATATGAGTGTCTGCGCATGAGTGCCCAAGGTACCATTTTTAAAGTTGATATTTTCGTTATGTTTATATCTATAATGCTCAGTTTCTGTTTAAGCCTGAACGCATTATGATTCATAGTGTTCAAGCATCAAAATAACACAAATGAGCATTGTAACTCTAAAAATAACGAAAATATATTTTTGAGCACTTAACATGCACGGCCACTATGTATTCATAAAATCGCCGGGAATAGATAGATAGACAGATAGATAGATAGATAGATAGATAGATAGATAGATAGATAGATAGATATGAACAGACTAAAATAGATAGAGATAGATAAATATAAATAAACAGACTAAAATAGATAGAGATAGATAGATATAAATAAACGTAAATAGATAGATATCTCTGAATTTCCTGTATTTTCTTAAGTAAAGCCTCGAATGTACGGCATCGTAGTAAATTAAAACAGCTCCTATAATGTTATTCTTCCAGAGTGTGCCTCCAAATAAATTCATGGCTATAGTATTGTTGCACAGAGACTTCCATGCAGAAGTGGCCCACGGAGGACCCCCCTTCATCATCTGGCATCGGATTTTTCTTTCAATGTAAGTCCTATGTTTCATGTTTTTCGATTATTTTTATTTACTACGCTTTGCTCAGTACAGAGAACCAACTTAAGATCGAACTCATTACAGTAGTAATGGCCTGCAAGATTAAGCATCAGTCTAGCAACAAGCGGTCTAGATCTTTACTAAGCTTAGCTCGGTATAAATCACCATAGTAGGATAGAACTCGCTACAGTAGTAATATACTGCAAAACTTATCATCAGTCTAGCATAAGCGGCTTAGACATTTTTCAAGCTGAGCTTCGTCAAACGCGTGTTCACAATAATGATAAAATCAATGATGATCAAACCACTAGTTTGCAAGATAAGTTTGATAAACATCGCCCTACGTGCAGATGTCTTGAAAGATATGTACTAGGCTTAGCTTAGTCTGTCACAGGGTGGAATATATTTGGCACCAAGTGAGAATCAAACTCACAATACTACCAGTGGGCGATAGAAAGCACTCCGCTAAAATGGCTAGCAATGCTGTAAATCTGTGTTTTTTAAATGTTAAATCATTTCGTACGACCTTAATTTACCGGCAATCAAGTTCAAACATTGTGAAAAGGTGTGTCTACGTATATTCTAAATTTAATGTACATGTTGTATTTCCTAACTCAATGAAAATGATATAAAATCTTATTTTTGTTTAATTCTGACACAATAAAACAGTTGTCTACGTAATAATTACTGTTAGAGTAGTCCAATAATTAATGTTTTGCCTTCTTTTAAAACCACCCTCACTCGTATGCACACACATGTATCCAGTTAGTTAGATAGATAAATAAATAGATAGATAGATAGATATGAATAGACTCAAGTAGCTAGATAAAAATAGACTAGAATATATAGAGATAAATAGATAGATTGATAGATTTGAGAAGGGATATATATATATATATAATCTAGTTATATATATTGTCAAATCCACATACAGCGCTGTTTCGTCGTCTTACGACTCATCAGTGTGGCTACTGACTATAAGTGCCTTGGTGCCCCGAGCGAGGATTATATATAAACATTTAGTTGAGAACCTATATTTGCTAAACGAGCAACCTACATTGTGTAAGTAAATAAAAAAAACGAGCGGGGATCGAACCTGTGTCCACTTTGGAAGCAACATTATACGCAGGTTCTGCTCTACGACTTAGCTAACGAAACTCTCGTGGTAGGCAACAGTTTTTTAATCGTACTCTTTGCTGGTCTCTCTACTCTAACCTTCGTATTTAGGCACGAATACAATGTGTCTCTATATGCTGACAGTATGAAATCAAATGATTGATAATTTCGACAAGGCGTCCTATTCTTTCTGATTATTCGGCTTTCTTCCGACGAAGATAAGGATAGTTTCAGCTTTTTTTCTTAAGGAGGGTGGCGAGTTAATTTGTTATCGTTACACCGCCCTCATTGCTGGGATCAATGTTAGCCCTTTTATTCTGAACTATGTTCTGAAGCATCATGCGGAGAAAATCCCTACGGTACATCAGAAAGAATGGGGCGTCTTGTCGATAGATTTGACGGCACTCAGCTCCCTCAACTCCTCGAGACGTGACCTAGCTGAGGGTAAACAAAACAGATGTGTTTATATTTTGTGACGTTTCCACGAAGGCGTACGGGTTTGCGGGTTCCTTTAAATCTTGCCAAAGCAAAAGTGGCACCCCTTAAAACTAAGACCGTGCCCACATTGGAGCTGTTGTCAGCCTTTTTGGCCATTAAATGTCTACCAACATCTTGGAGGTATTTAAAAACGTTTAATTCAGAAATGTATACATCGCTGTGGACGCTCAATAATACATGCACGTCTTCAAACAAGCATTCGATAAATCAAATGGGGAGAATATTTCAGAGACTTTGTTTTAAAAATGCAATGCTATTTAAAAAGAAATTCTGACAATCATTTGATGAATCAAATGAGAAGAATATTTTAGAAATGATCATACGGAAAATATTCTTACGAGGACGGACCAATTCTACTTAGTAGACTAGGCTCGCCTCTGACCCATCGGCAAAGACAGTCCTGACAGAACCAATCGTCTTCCACGGGAGGTGCTTCCTGGAGATTTACACAATAAAAATTATACCAGTCATATCACTAGTAACAACAAATCATAGGACTGCTATTGCCCGGACGATTACATCTAGGGCAAATCCATATGCGACAGCTTTCTTCAGCACGGTTGGCTGGAAGGCTATCTTCGAAGAATTATCTGGCTCATTTCGGTTCTCTGGGGAACCAGAGTGAGTGGAAGATTCCTCAATGGATAATTATAATGGGTATAAATGTTTGAGAGAATAGACCTGTACAGATCCATCTCCTCGCTTGATCTGGGCAGACCGAACTAAGCCATTGTCTCCTGTGAAGAGATGATGGCCCTTGCCCAAAGCCCAAAAAGGTCGGTGTTTATTCGGTACCTTGACTATTGACTGTACCTTGACTATAACGACCCGCGTGGATTTCGTTTTCAAAGGAAGTCTGGTGGGAGTGTAGGATATGCTCCCTAAGACTCAACAAATACTTCTTGTACCAGATCTTTAAACAGTTCGTCTCTGGTCGAAAGAGATTTTATAAGTGTTTTTTCTGGAATGTGGATCAGCATCACTGATATTAATTTATCCAACCTCAACATCAAAAGTCAAAATAGGTATGCATGGAACGATCAATCAGTTCATACAAACAATACGTGATAGTCTTGATTAGTCTTTCCCAGACGCTACCATACCAGGGAGAATGTAGAGGTATTCTCAGGTGGTCAATGCAAGAACCGAAATTATCATTACATTCACTAGAAGAAATTGCATCCTGCCACAAAGGACTTGGCATTATCGCTGTACACATGGGATGGAATCCCGTAATAGTTTGTAAACCGGATACATGCCATGAGACAAGAATGGACACTCATGTCCTCCACCAGTTCTATGTGCACAACCCACACCTCAAGACAGGAAACATGAGAAGATACATGTTCATTTTTCCTTTACTAATCCTGACACAGAAATAATCTGTATAATCAATACCTGTGTGCAAAAAAAGGTTCCACTAAGTTTACACGGTGTTTAGGTCGATCGGTCACCTTTGGATAGGCGAAGGGCACTGAGTTGATTTTCATGCACAAATAGCAACCTTGTAAAATGCGTTTGACGGCTTGTCTGCCTTGGGGAATCCAATAACCAGACAGCCTTACCTTATTTAAGGTAGTGGGAGCACCCAAATGTTTACACTTTTCATGTCAATCCAAAACAATTAGTCTGGTGAAAGAGTGTTTTTTCCCCAGCAGGATAGGATTGACAACCTCGTATTCATAAGAAGAGGCTTTGCGAATCCAACCTTTCGAACGAATTATTCCTGCTTTATCGAGAAATAGATCCAATGCACCTTCCCGCTGAGGAACACCCTTCACGGATGGGTTGATTAGATAATGCAATTCTTCTGAGAGCGCTTGCTGCTGCATATCTTTCACGATGCCCAAACACAGTCAACGTCTTTCTTTTTCAGTTTATTAATAAACTTAAAAACATAAGCAGCAATGTTAAGCAATTTCGATAACCTCTAATATTTCTCAAATTAAACAACCGGCTCATTGCCGAGGACGCCACTGGAGGAGGAAAAAACCGTAGCACGCACAATTCGTTTGTTATGGATTGGGTGGGTAGACTAGAGGTAATGTCAGTAGCGGACTTAACCTTGTTAATAGGCCGGCAATACTTTGTAAGGCCTCCTTTAAATTGCAACAAATCCCTCTGTTGCGACTAGTCTTGTTGGGGTTCAGCGCCGAACCTTAAACCGCCGTCTCGTAACAGTTGAATACTTTTAGAGTAACAGGGATCGTTAGAACGTTGAAGAACTCTGTAACGGAACCATTGATTCATTATTGAAATCTGATTACTGAGGAAAAAATTGTTATTCCGTGTGAATAGGTTACTCTGTTTAATTGGTACAATTCACTTGTACATAAGTTCAAAGGGGGGTGCAATGTGTAACAATGCAAAGAGTAACCTCTTCACACGGAATAACAATTTTCTCCTCAGTAATCAGATTTCAATAATGAATCAATGGTTCCGTTACACAGTTCTTCAACGTTCTAATGTTCCTTTACGTTCAGTTTTCTCTGAAGCCAGAAGGCTTTTAATACTTGTGGTTTTAACCAGTCTGCCGTTTTAATAGAAAAAATAAAATTTGCATGTGAAAAGTACCTTTTCCATGACTTGAAATACAAATCCATTAGATTTATTTTTCAGCTAACACAGAACTGATTTGTTCCCCTCCTCTCTGAGCCGGAAGTCAAAAGAAGGGTTTGTACACATCTTTCTGACAATAAAGAAACGCGCGCCGTTTATTTACCTACACGATTTAGGCCAATCGTTTAGCAGTCGTTCACACTTTGGAAGCAACCTTATACGCAGGTTCTGCTCTACGACTGAGCTAACAAAACTCTCATGGCAGGCAGGAGTTTTTTAATCGTACTCTTAGCTGCTCCCTCTGCATTCACGTTCGTATTTAGGCACGGGTATAATGTGGTTCTCTATGCCGACAGTATGACATCAAATGAGGGATAAATTATATCCGACAGAAAATGATTAATAGTTGAGAACCTATATTTCCCCTGCACCGATGTGAACGACTGCTAAAAGAGCGGCCTAAATCGTGTAAGTAAATAAAAGGCGCTCGTTACTTTGTTTACTTACACGATTTAGGCCGCTCGTTTAGCAGTCGTCCATACCGGTGTTGGGCAAATATACAGTACCTGTTATAAGTATTTTAACAAACAGACATTTTGCGAATTAAAATCGGAAAATTACGCAAGCAGGACCACATATTTTGCAATCAACATAACAAGGTAGTTAGGTCATGTTTTGTGGTTCTGAATGCTAATTCTCTGGAAATACTTAATACAATTCAATTATTAACTGAAAAGAAAAGTTTTGTCTAGCCCCCTTGTTCAAAATCGATCAAGGATATTGAAAAATGAACTCACATTGCTATATGGAAGAGATACCAAACTAGTTAGTTAATCTAACTCCATAATGGCCCCTGCAAACATTGGCTATACAAAACAGATTTTCAAATACTTATGAGTAGTACTCTATAGAATATCATGCTCATAATTATTTGAACAAACTGTTTTTATATATTTTCATTATTACTTTTACAAAAATATCACAAATAAATATGTGTAAGGAAGGTGCTGGTTTTCTGTATCTTAATTTTAATTTAGCTAGTCGCATTCAATCTACTCTGTATCCACACATTCTCTTTCGCTCTCCTCGACTTAGTTACAGGTCAATAAGCTTTGGCTCGGGCGAAGCACCTGATAGGGCCGCTTTTATGACCCCGAGGAAAAAGACTGTTGTCTGTTCAAATCTCAATGTCCAACTGCTTAAAACATATGGAAGTTAAAATTAGAAAGAAATCCCATTAGCCGACTGTTCTGATTGGCTACACAATGTCAGGTGACATTCTTAGTGTCTTTTTCCCAGGTCAAACATCTCATTCATCAAATGATATCTGGGTGCTGTCAGTTTCCAAACCCACGATGATAACAGAACAGTTGAGCAATCAAAATCTTGGCAATCAAAATGCAGACTTTTTGTCTGGAATTAGTTTGATATAATGACCATCCGTCCAGTTCAAGTATGTGTGTGTTTTACTACCCCAAAATCAAGCGTGGGAAAGTCCTGGCTCAATGAAGCCATGCATACCTATACAAAGAGATACATATGCGCATATAAATATGCACATACATATATATATGCACATACATACATATATATATATATATATATATATAAACGCATTAACGGTCTCTATGTACCAATATTGTAACATCCGTAATACGAACGTAGGATAATAGGTAGACATCACAAATAGCAGCTTGGTACCTAAGAGCGCAGAAACAGAGGCGAAGAAAACGCTCAATGAGGTGGAATCAACTAATGATAAGAACCAATCGATGGAGCCGGCAAAATGTGGATGGGAAACAGAAGCAAATGGCCCAGGATGATCGCTGCGCAAGCTGAGGGACGGATCGGATGAAGGACGAAGGGGATATAACGAGTATCGATAGTAGTCAAAGAGGATAAGTAAAGTCTGGTCGAATACAATCCACAAGTTAATTAAATATTTCTGCCGACTTTCTCAAAGGCGCCCACAATTGCGAACACTCACCATATTTAACTAATGCTCATCAGTAGAGTCCTGGTTAATATAAATAAAACTCCAAAGCATTACGTTGTAACAAATGTTTTTTTGCACCGGTAGTCCTTGAACAAGAGAGCTAAAATACCATCCCTATCCTGCTCTTACAGTAAGGGAACTTAGCAAACAATTCAATGTTAGCCATATGCCTGTTCGTCACAATTTGAAGAAGCTAGGGACAGTCTCAACTGTTGGAAAATGGGTCCCACATGACCCGTCCTTAGCGAATGGCCAACGACGTTCTGATTGTTGCGATTCGTTTCATTCTTGGCAGCTCCATGTGCCTCTTTTGGACAGAGCTGGCTCCTTTTTCACAATATTAAGCGCTGTCATCAGTGGCTCAGTCGCAATGATAAACATGTGCTCCAGTCGAGAGGTGGGAAATGCAAGGAACCATCCTTTACACACTTTTAGATAATAACCAAACAGTCGGCGTTGAAGTCTACTACCAACAACGCCGGCGTTCGAAAACTGCTTTGGACAGAAAACGCTAATCCTTAGTGAACAGAGGAGGTACCATCCTTCATTACGATAATGGCCCGGGTGACAAAATATCTCATCGAGGCATTATTCAGAGACCCAGTGAGGACTGAACGCGCTTCATGAGCAATGGATTATTTAACAAGCTAGTTAACCGTGTCACAATGCAGAAACCCAAACTAAACTCTTACTAAACTGAGCTTAGTCTGGCAAAGAAACAGATTATTTTTTTAAAATTCTTCCACTTGTATCCATGGCGTCGTGGGGAGGTGAAGGTGTCGGTCGCGTTATTTCAACCGTCCGTTTTTTTTATTCTTCTTTATCTGTACTTGAGCGATGTATAATAATCCACTTCCGGCTTGCAAATTTAGGAATACGTTCCCTACCCTGTCGGTTTCCAACCTCTTACGACGCTGGACGACGGGTTGGACTTATCCGGGTAAGAATAAGAGTTGTCCGTGTTCTAGACTGGTTGCCAACGAAGGATAACGAGCCCAGTCTGCTTTGCTATTTATTCAGGGCTACGAGGAGAAATGGCGGATCCACGCCAACTGCCGTAGTACAAAGTGAGCGCAAACTGTCCGAACACGGTTCACCTATTCCAGTTTCAATGCTGCTTACCGTTAGACCACCAGCGACTTCAGCACAGTAATGGGCCAGCGAAAACACTATTGAACTTGTTATATAAGCAACTAGAAAGCTCTAAGAGAATGCTTACCTCTGTCAACGCCCTTGTCACTCACTAAAAAAACAACCGTGTATGGGTGGTAACTGTCCATGGATCTGCCCCAACATGTAATCACTTCTTTCGTAGCACATTTCTCACCCTTTCAAAAATTCCATTGAAATTCATCGAGAACCTTTGGAGATATCGTGTCGACAGAGAATTCTTATAGATATTGTGCGTTCTGGACCTATAGCTACGATGTAGAGGAGATAACTGTACATCCATCCGCTCAAAGATTTAATCATTTCTTCTGTAGCCTATTTCCCACCCTTTCACGGAACTTCACTGCAATTCATTGAGAACCTTTGGAGATATCGTACGAAGAGAAAGAAGGAAAGACACACATACAGACAGAAAGACTGAAAGACATTTAACTTCCTAAATGATCTGCTTGACTTGAAAGCATCGCGTAGAAGACATGTGCGATCATTGCAAACACATATTTTATATATCTTCTTTCCAGCGAAAAATAGATAAATGTATGTTCGTGTATTTATTTGACTTTTGAGTTTGTCGAAGTGATTTGATTTATTTTAGGTAAGACAAAATCAACCCACTCGTATGCTGCACACATGCTCTTTACAATTTCTTCCGTTGAGATTTTCTTTTCTTTTTGGAAGTTTGCAAATACAGGATTTCGTAATATGATAATTGGTGTGAGACCTTTAAATTAAGTTCCTCTTAATTAAGTTCATCATTGACTTTAATTCGTATGTATGTGTATGCGCGAAAGATTGAAGACATATGTATGCTTCTCTGTGTGTATATGTGTGTGTGTAATGTGTCTGTGTGTTTATACGCGTGCCTGTATGGTTGGTTATAAACCAGGTAGCAGTGTCAACATACTACAGGTTTTTATGTATGTGTGTGTGTATGCGTGAACATGTGTATAAATACGGGTATGCGTGATTTTATCTATGTGTGAGTGTCTTTCAAGGATACGGTTTGTTCACAGGCCTAAGAGTGGAAATCGAAAACACATGTGTGTATGTCACATGGGCCAACCAGCGGGGACAGCATTTTAGTAGGACGCCATTTTGATCATTAAAGGGTCTGATAACGGGTCCAAGGAAAGAAACACTCATTAAAATATGAGCAAAACATGTAAACGTATTAATGAAAATAAATTAAAACAGTTTGTTCAAATACTTACGAGCATTACTTTCTATAGCGTACTACTCATAATTATTTTAACAAGCACATAATCTGTTTTTCATTGCCTAAGATTGCAGGGCCCATTATGGATTCTGAACAGGGGTAGTCCAAATTAACTTAATAGTTTGATGTTTGATGGAAACCGAAAGCCCCCAGATATCATTTGATGAATGAGGTTTTTGTCCTGAGAAGGAACACTAACAGTGTCATGTAACATTGAGTAGCCAATCAGAACAGTGTTGTCGCCTAATGAGATTGTTTCTAGTTTTAATTTGTTTTAAGCAGTTGGAAATTGAGATTTGAACAGGAAACAGTATTTTTCTTCGAGGTCATAACAGCGGCTCTATCGGGCGCTTCGCCCGAGCCAAAGCTAATTGGCCTGTAACGAAGTGGATGGGAGAGAAGGGGAATTTATGGATACAGAGTAGATTGAATCCGATTAGCTAAATTAAAGTTAAGATAGAGAAAATCTTACAGATATTTATCGATGATATTTCTGTAAAAGTAACAATGAAAATATATAAAAACAGTTTGTTTGTTCAAATAATTATGAGCATTGCTTTCTATAGAGTGCTACTCATAAGTATTTGAACAATCTGAAAATCTGAGTTTGGTATTTCTGAGATGAGGTGTTAGTATTACTGATACTATTGTTCGGACTGAGATCCTCATCTTGGTTGTCATTTCCACAACGTTTCGGCCGATGTACCCTCCGGCCTTCTTCAGGTGTCAAGTTGTGTCGGTAACTTACCGGAACTATTGAACTGAACCCTTTATTTGATCCACGAGGGTATACTGTCCTCATTCCACTATCCATGTCCTAGAAATTATTTCGTGGTTAATTTTTCAGTTGTGGTGCTCCTGCCTGGGATTGAACCCACAACCTACAGATGACTCAACAGTCAGACGCTTTTTAACCAACGCTTTAGCTATCTAGGCCACCGTCCAACTTTTTTAATCTCTTTGATCAATTCTGAACAAGATTTTAGAAGGATAGAAAAAGAAACCTTGCTTCTGTTTCTGTATTAAAAAAAGCATTTTCCAAAAGTTTAGCATTCAGAACCACAAAA
>VCCN01000724.1:3090170-3109444 GCA_006491835.1 Architeuthis dux
GTAGAACGGATGTGTTCAGCGACGGTATCAGTAACTAATTTTAGGGTAGTATTGAAACCAGATTGCCTTGTCGTAGATGCCTTTAATCCGTCTGTGTTAGAGGAATTGCTAACTATCCTCTTGTTTACAGATCTATTATTTAATTATTTAAATCTCACCTTTAACCTAAACAATAATACGTACAAACCATTCATTAAAGAAAACCAAACCCCACTATACATTAACAGCAAGTCTAACCATCCCCCAAATATAATAAAACAAATACCTAGATCTTTAAGGACAACGGAGTTGAATATGAGGAGTGAAGACGCCGAATAGTTAAAGAAAATACCAGCACCCACCCAAAACACAGGGGAAGGCACAGAGATACCAATGGTGGAAGGGTAAGGCCAAGCTACATAGGGAAATCCTTATCACCCCCTGCCTCTAAAAGCGGGATAGTAGTCGCAGCCTCAGCAAGATTCCAGTGGTCACCCAAAAACATCATAGTTTGAAAAATCGTAATAAACGTGAAACAGCATGTCACTGAAGGTGATCGAGTTCCGTCTTATTTCTTCATGAGAGAGAGAGAGAGAGAGAGAGAGAGAGAGAGAGAGAGAGATGGGCAAACTGAGATAGATACATAGATAGATATGAACAGACTAAGATAGCTAGATAGGAAGTAATGACCACTAACCTAGCCCAAAACATCTACCTATGTGTGTATATATTTCTACATAGATAGGTTAACAAACATATGAAGCGGTATAGTCCAATAGATATGGAATGAGATATGGAAAATATCAAATTAATAAACATATGAAGCGAAATTGTCTCACAGATGTGGAAAATATAAAGTTAATTAACATATAAAGTGAAATTGTCCAATAGATATGGAAAATATAAAGTTAATAAACGTATGAACCGAAATAGTTTTACAGATATGGAAAATATGTTAATCAACATATGAACCGAAATAGTCTTACAGATATGGGAAAGATAAAAGGCCCACAGTACCGCGCAGATGAGCGGAAAACTCATCATCATCATCATCATCCTCATCATCATCATCATCATCATCATCATCATCATCATCATCCTTTATAACTCCACTTCTGGACAAATGCCTTTCCCATCTTCTTCCATGACGACCTATCTTGTGCTAACCTCTGCCACGTTTTTCCCGCCAAACCTTTCTATCTCATACCTCCATCTTGTGTCTGGTCTTTTCCTACTGCGTTTACTGTCCCACGGGCACCAATCAGTTAGTCTTTTGCCCCATCTAATTTCATCACTTCTTGCTAGGTGACTAGCCCATCTCCATATTTGCTGCTTAAAGATTTGTATAATATCCATAACTATAGTCCCCCTGCTGATCCATATTGATCTTTTTTTTTTTATCTTTTCTTGCTCTTTCCATGGCTTTCTAAGTTGGTTTTCAACTCGTTTCGTTAATTTCCATGTTTCGCATCCGTAAGTCATGGCTGGTCTTATGCAAACGTTGTATACTTTACGCGTTAAGCACATTCATACCGAATACTTTCCAGCCTATTTGTATGCGTCGTTTTATTTCGCTGTCGTGGTCATTCTCTAATATTATTACCTGTGCTAGGTAGATGTATTCATCAAGCTCTTCTAGAGCCTCTCCTTCTAACTTTATGACCTCTTGGTGGACTTTATCGTTGACAATTACTTTTGCATTTGTTCTGTTCATCTTTAGACTACTTTTTTAGTTTCCCTATTGAGATCAGTTAACATCTTTTGGAATTCTTCGGATGCTTCCGATGTCATGGAAATGACGTCGGCGAATCTGCAGTGGCTTAAGTATTCTCCATCTATGTTTATTCCCATTCTATCCCAATCAGCTTTCCGAAAGATACTTTCAAGGCACGCTATAAATAGTTTAGGTGATATTGTAACCCCTTGTCTTACTCCTTTTGCTGTCATTATCTTGTTTGTATCTTTATGTAGTCTAATTATTGCAGTGCCATTTTCCTATATGTTTTGGATGATCTGTATGTAATTCTCGTTCACACCTTGTTCTCGCATTGAGTTGAAATCTGCCGCGTGTTCTACGGAGTCAAATGCTTTTTCATAATCTACAAAAGCCAAACAAAGTGGTTTGTTTGTGTTCTAAGGACGTTTCGATTTGTTAATTTACTGTATGTAGGTGATATATTGTTGAGTAGCCGCATCTGAGGCCTCCCTGCTCGCGTGGTTGATTTTCATCTAGAGTGCCTGTTAATCTGTGTGTGAGTATTTTTGTGAATAGTTTATATATGTTAGGTAATAGTGTAATAGGGCGGTAGTTGGCAAGGTCATGCTTATCTCCTTTCTTGTGGGGTAGGATCACTCTTCCTAGAAGGAAGTGTTTAGGAACATTTCTTTCTTTTATGTATTTTGTGAATAGCTGTGCTAGACTTTTGTGCATGATCCCTCATGCATCTTCTAGAAGGTCTGTCGTCATGCGATCCTCGCCTCGGGCTTTACCGAGTTTCATATTCCGTAGTGCACATACTATGTCTTCTATTGGTATGTATGGGATATCGCTAGTATCTATGGGTTGATTTGTTTGTGGTATTTCTATTTTTGAAGCGTACAAGTCCTCGTAGTATTCCACCTTTTTTTTGATAATATTGCCAGTTGTATCCTTTAGTGCAAGCATCTGTTGCTTGCCGGTATGGTCTGCGGATCGAGCGTGTTTTAAGCTTGTCCCCTACTATCCTTTTCGTGTTTTTCTTTCTTTTCTCTTTTCTGGTTCTTTTATTTATTAATTTGTTAAGTTCTGCTTTTTTGTTTTCGTCTTCTTTTGTTTTTAATTTCCTATGTTTCCTCTGCTTGATTAGTTTTAATGTTCTTTTAGAGTATTTCCCTGTGTTATTACCATCTCTACTGCTTCCTTAATTATATATGGATACATATAAATGGGAAGTGAATCGCAAAATCAAAAAAAGATTTGAATTAATCCTGAGGTAAATCAGAGTTCCACAACAAAGTCCATTATTCTATAGAATCGAAGTATTTGCTTTCATCGTAACCACCCCCAAAAAACGGATATCAGGATTGACATTTCACTGCAAAACCTCTTCACGTGAATACATTTTCTTAACATTTCCTTATTGAACAAAAAGAAGAAAACAGATAATTTTAAATTAGAGCAGTAGTGTTGTTTGTAACAATTAAACAATATGCGTATGTGTAGCGAAATGCTGAGGTTGCCCCATGACCCTTAAGGTAACATAGATTTTAGGATGTATTTTAATCCCTGAGAAAATACTATTTAGTCTTGTCCCAGGGCCTAATTAAGAGACTGAGATATTTAGCAGGATTTTCCATGTACTTAGATAAAGAAACTTGAAATTTTGGGATGGCCAAGAGAGAGCAGGTAGGGTAACCCCAGGGCTGGCCTGAAGCGAAATCATTTTCTGGCTAGGCTAGCAAGCCATTGAGTTGAACATTTGCGTTTAGTCCCTCATGTGTGATAAGTATTCTAGGGCGACCACCTTGGATAAGTGTGGGCGAGAAAGATATATCGCTTTGAAATTAGACGTGACACACAACATCTCAAAAGATTAGACTTCCCAAGAGTCGGAGAGTTAGGACACTGTCAGTTGAGTTGATAGAAGAGGGAGAGACAGAGAAATCCTAAGAAATGAGCTGAAGAAAGGGAAAGGGCAAGAAAGCTCAACGCCGCGGCAATCAGGGAAACATGAAAAGTAAGTAAATAATTAAAGAGGCAAGACAAAGAAGTAATGCTCTTGCAATTCTATTTCATATCTTTGGAGAATCCTGGGTCCCATAACGCAAACGGCAACCAGTTAATAAACAAAATGTTATTGTTGTTAGCGATGGACTTTATTTATTTATTTATTTATTATTGTTTCCCCCCAAAGAACCAGCAGCTTCTTTCCAACACAACGTATGCTTCAGTCAGCATACAGGGACATAAGTTACATGGCATCAGGTTCTATCAAAAATGCATTTCGTAACGGGTGTACATCAGTGTTCATTTGTCATCATATTAAAAGGTATCCTTGAGTCAGACACCTGTGCGGAAATGTAAGTGACCCCGATCACCCCAGGAAATAGGTATAGTGCATCAGTGTTCAAAACAGGAAATGGGGACCGGTGATTGACATCGCGTAGGCGTTAGAGAAACTATAAAGCAGACCCGAACAGAGAGCGCGGGCGAACAGAAATCTCGACACTCAAAGAAGAGACAGACATCAGCGGAGCCGAAAGGCAGAAGACCGCTGTCCCTGTTGGGGACAGACTGCTCCTTATCTCTCTCTCTCTCCCACTCTTCACTCTCCGGCCAACAAAGATGTATGTTGTGTAATAAAAATATGTCCAGATATTTTTATCAGCAAGTCTTCTAGTTACCTTGCTTTCCAAGTCCAGTACACCCCACTATACAACACATTTCTCTTTGATCCTCTCCTTCGAAATAGATAGGCAGACAAAGGAAAAGAATTTCGAAGAATTTATATTTTACGTAATATCGAAGTTAATAAAAGGCCTTTGACAGCTAAGAATCGCCAGTAAATGAAATGGAATAATTATTGAATGATTATAAAAAGTCGAGGCTGAAAAATAAGACGCAACGGAACAATGGAAAAAGAATTTATGTTAGCTGCATCGTCAAATAATAAAGTTTAAGCAACATGTTTAATCGTTTCTGTGGTTGAATTGATTACGGCGCTGTCCATTGTTAAATGATAGGGTAAGATTTTATAAAATAGGGTAGGATTTTATAAAAGATTTTAAACGGCAATAAGTTAATAAACAAAATGTTATTGTTGTTGGTGATGGACTGTATGCTTCCCACAAAGAACCAGTAGCTTCTTCCCAACACAACGTATGCTTCCGTCATCATACAGGGACATAGGTTACATGGCATCAGGTTCAAGTGTACAACAGTGTTCATTTCTTTTTGATCCTCTCCTTCTTCGATCTTGTCCGAATGTAATGAAGTAACCACCGTTGCGAATATTTTAGATAAATAGATAGAGAGGGAGAAATGAAATCTAAGTAAATAATTAGAGAAGAGGAAAGCCAAAGAAGTAATGCTCACGATAGTAGCATTCGAAAGATGACCAGGTTCGAGCTACCCTTGCCTGCTCTAAGAAAAAAGCAGACCCTTGTTATTGTTATTGTTGTTAGTGATGAACTTCATTGTTTCCCCGAACAGTATAACTGCATGGCGTGGGCATATCTCTCTCTTCACAACTTGCTGCCCACTCGGAACTGCATCAATTGCACACACAAAGAACCAACTGTTTCAATACAACGTATGATTCCTTCATCATACAGGGTCATAAGTTGCATGGCATCAGGTTCTAGCAAAGTTGTATCATCGTCAGTTATGGCTCGGATCGTCGAATTCGTCTCGTCACTCAATCCGTAGCTGTCACCTAAACTACAAAAGAACTAACAAACGATGATATTGCAGGTTACACAACGTTAAAATACAGATGCATGACAATTCAACATGTTTAATCGTGACGTTGCTGTGGTTGAATTGATTAAAGGCGCTGTTCATTGTTAAATGATAGTTAGGGTAAGATTTTATAAAAATAGTGTAGCATTTTATAAAAGATTTTAAAAGGATTTTGCCAAGTTGAAAAAAATAAAAGACTTCGATGGAGACATAGAGAGACAGACGGAAGAAAAAGAAAGAAAAAAGGAGACAGTTATTTATTTTACTGGAGGGATTCGCAATTAGATATACGGAGACATAAAAAGGACGGATAAGAAGGGGAAAAAAACAGAAAGACTCCGAAAGAAAAGGTCAGAATATATATTGTCTAAATAAATAGAGAAAGGAAAGAGAACTGAAAGAATCCTATTGGGAAAATAAGTAATTTAGACCCATGTCAGATTTCATTACGTTGCCTTAAGACGCGTGGCGCACTTCGGCGATGACATCCCCATGACATCGGAAGCATCCGAAGAATTACAAAACATGTTAAGTGATCTATATAGGGAATCTAAAAAGTAGGCTTAAAGATGAACAGAACAAAGACAGACATAATGTTCAACGATAGATTAACCAAAAAGGTCATAAAGATAGGAGAGGAGAGGTTGATGAATACATCTACCTAATGAAGCTAGAGAAAGACCATGACTGCGAAATAAAATGACGCATAACGATAGGTTGGAAAGCATTTGGTATGAATAGAGACATTCTGAACAGCGCCTTGCCAATGTGCTTAAAGCGTAAAGTATACAACGGTTGCATAATACCGGCCATGGTATACGAATACGAAACATGGAAATTAACAAAACGGGCTGAAAACCAACTTAGAATAGCACAGAGAATCATGGAAAGAACAATGTTAGGGATAACTGTAAGAAATAGAAAAAGATCAACATGGATCAGAGAGAAGGCTAGAGCAAAAGATAGTATAACTAATTAAGCAGCAAAAATGGAGATGGGCTTGTCACCTAGCAAAAAGAAATGACAATAGATAGGGAAAAGTCTAAATGATTGGTGCCCATTGGACAGTAAACTCAGTAGGAAAAGACCAGACACAAGATGGAGGGACGAGACAGAAAGGTTTCCTCATGGAAGAAGATGGGAAAGGCCTTTGTTCAGCAGTGAACGTATAACGGCTGTTGCTGCTGCTGCTGCTGCTGATGATGATGATGATGGTGATGATGATGATGAGGATGAAGTTCCTCCACTTGTATTGCCTCCCCTTCTTCGCTTTCTGACCTGAGTAGACAACGATGTCAAGTTTACTTCCAAATAAAAACTAATTTCCTCTCTAAAAGAGACGTCTTTGTGTGATTCATTTTCATTTCACATTTGTAGAATTTTAAATGTAAAAGACTTTTCAGCAGCATAAGCGACCACCTGTGTGAATTCCGAGATGAGTCAACTAAAGGCCACACCCAAACGTCTCACTTGCCTGCAGGGAACCAAACCAGACTCAACCAAAGAAGACACCGATTGAACAATACAATAGGTGATCGGCAATTCTCCAAACCACGGCTATGCAACACAATCTAAAACGAACTCTTGAGATATAGAATGCAAGTTCAAGTCTCGCCGAAAGCTACTTCTTTATTCTGATTTCATTCTTCTTATTTTAAGGGTCAGATGGTTTGTCAACCAAGAACGTTGTGATAAAAAACAACAATAAGGAGAAGAAAACCTAGTAAAAAGAAATACTAGAACAACCCGGCGTTTCGTGAAATCTTATTTCTTATACTATGGTTTTTAAATTTACTATTTTAGAATAAAAGTCTAAGGACACATATCAAGGTTCCTGGCTTTTATAACTTCGATATATTTAGGGGAAGGCATTCTAAAATGACGGAAAGTTTATGCGATTAGAATTATTTAATGTTACATTTTTTTATATACACTGATTTAATCGGACTAATGTCCTCATCTTGGTTGTTATAGTGATAACTATAAACAAAATGGACGAACATTTCAGCCTGAAATCAACACGTGAGAAACTTTAAAAATCTGGCAAAAATCAGCATATTTTCCGATTTTAATAAAATGTTCTGTACTTATTTATTAAAGCACGAATTTAAAAGAAAATAATGTTCCATTCCGAATTTCGGAGAAGAAGATTTTTTTCTTCATATGATTCCTACCCCACCTTTTATTAATTTGATGATTTATTTATTTTATATAATCATGCTTTCGTTGAATTTTACACATTTTACAGATATATCCCGCGAGATACTAATTATGTTTACCTTTTTTACAATAATATCCAGGAACTGCTGGAACGGAACTCTTACTTTGTGAATAAAAAAACAAGAAAATTAAGCAAGATAATCTTTTTTCGGCAAATGTTTTGTTATATTCGATTATTTATAAATCAGGCTTTTGATCTATGAAAAAAAAAACTTTCACTCAATATTACTTTTGAAAATGATTTTTCATCGTTTTTATCGATTTATTCCGATATTTTTGAATTTTTTGAAATTTTAGAAATGCATATTTCTATTCTTTCTATGTCATGGTTCGACTGAAATTGATATAAATTGATGAATAATTAAACAGAGTGAAATGATTAAAAAAATAAATTACCGGCTGTATTTTTACTATATTTTATTCTGTTTTTTGTTTATGTAAATTGACTGCTTTTTCAAATTGTGGGAGTTGTAGACGACAACATGCCTTTTGTTTTGCACGACTCAGATCTATATGTACTGCATTGTCTACAACATTATTTATTTTTAAATCAGGTGTCGCTTACACGCCTTTTGTTCATACACACATAGAGACAACGTATTCGGTCGTTCTAACCTCCGGCGTTAATCATGTCTTCCTTAATTAAAGGCTTCCATGTGGTGTTCATTTTCTATGTTTGGCCTACTGAAGAGGTTATTAAAGCCTAGCACGTGCGTTGACATTTTTCAATTGCCTTATATTTTTCCCAATGTCTATTATTCTGACTTCATTCCGCCCCCTGGTTACACTATAGGACATGCAAAAGTAATATACTATGGTTCAATTGAAAAGGCAGACAAGTGACAATAATTAAGACTCCACAAGAGTGTTTACCACCGGATTGTCTTGCAGTGCAATGGTCTACTGGATAAACGCGTTGGTTAAACGCATCTAGTAACCTGCCTGCTGGACGTGAGTTCAATTCCTTATTCAAGACGAATTAACTAAGAAAGATTAACTGATACGTGATAACCTCTGCCATGGACAACATAATGAGAACAATTTAACCCCGTGGATTGAATAAACGGTTCGGTTCGAAATCCCCGGAAGGTTACCAACTCTAACCCACTAACTCCCACAGTGGAAGAGAGAAAACCAAGAAAATCACATTGGTCATTATTAGATTAGATTTGAGTCATTCACTTTCAATATTCGCTTACATATAAGCGAGAAGAAATGTACGTAGAAACTTATATTACGTTTTGAAAATATTTTTGTCCGGATTTTTTTAATTATCTAATCCAGCAATTGTATCTTTTCTGTTTTTCCAGCATTCCTGATTCTAGAAACGTGTCGGTTTATCCATTTCGCCGGACAAACAGAGGTCGCGTAATAATAATTCAATACTACACCCCTGACACACTAAGTATACACATCTCATATCTCTACAAATATTAAATATGAAATAAATGGTAAAATGCATTAACATAAATATACGTTAACATAAATGACCCAGTTGTTGGTGTATTTAAATCTGATACACGTATATTAGTTGAACAAATACAAATATCATATACAATTGATGTACCAATACCATACGTCTCATACAACATCTGTACCGAAACACCGCGCTCGAGTCTTTTCAACACTGCCACATTTCCATGGACTTGTGTTTGCACTTTACGTCACCAATGGCACCTGTACTTTGCTTGGAAGCCATTACTAAGAGTAAATGTAAGCAAATTAGGCTAGACAGTTTACCGGAATGGAGTATTAACAATCACAGCAGTATAAATAATTAAGAGATTGGTCCGAACACAGCGCTAGCTGTGGCCACTCAATGGACAAGAATCCGCTGGGAATTTGGTTCGCATTAAAAGTGATGCCGGACCATCAGTTGTCAGAAAATCGGTGATGTTCCTGTATTACGTATGCTAAATCGATCGTCATAAAAAGGTATATAAAGTTGTCGTTATTTTTGCTACAGTGAAACTTGTGTTGGCGAATGTAATTTTGAAATGAACTGACAATATTGAATACATAGGTTCTTTGCTTTTAGGGCATCAGGATAATTCAAATGATTTTCCTTTTTTACAGACCTTCAATCCGAGGCTTATTTCATGTACACATCTAAAAACTATCAATGACTCCACTATAGTATCGATAGTAACATACATCATATCATTAGCAATACTAATCAGCTGTACCTTTGGTTTGAGATATTATAATGACGGATACAAGCATTGAGATACTGGTAATTTTGAGGCATTATTTTAAACTGAGCCTGAAAGCCGCTGAAGCAGCTCGCAGAATTCCGGAAGTGGAAGGTAATGGTTATCTGACCGTAGTGCTTAAAACGTGTTTAAGCGTTTAAAAGGTGGATAATTGTCCCTTGAAATAAAGGCCAGAAGTAGATAACCATCAGTTGTCAATTATAATGGTATAAAACGCATAGAGGGGAAACTTTCAGAAGAGCTAGGATCATGGGAATATACCATGTGCAGAGCATTACATAAGCTTCAAAGGCGTTAAGGTCCATGAAAAATAAAATAAATATTTGTGATACACCCAATAGATCAATAATAATGAGAGGAGTGTGTATGCATGCATGTGTATTCCTGTTCTGGTCTCCAAAAGCCTGTGAGGGCCAAACCACAGAAACGCTTACGTAGAACAAAACCCGTAACGGATGCACACAGAAACACGCACATAAATACACAGAAATACACACAAACACACACAAACACACAAATACAAACAGAAACACACACATAAACAGATCCAAAACACGCAAACATATTCACGGGACCACGCATACATGCGCATAAACACATATACGCACAAAATATGCAAAGAAAAACGCATACACGGAGATACAGGCACACACGCACAGAAAACACACCGTCATACGTGTATGGGAACTCTTTGGTTTGGTGGGCAGAGGGCTTGGTTTGCCCGGAATTTTACACAGATAAGTACTAATTTCCAATAGAATATATGTTTATGAATCGACAATACACAGCTAGTACAAATCACACAACATGCAACTTAAAAGATATATCGGTTTCTGCCTTTCTTAACAGCAAAATATCTATTACTTGGTCAATATTTTCACCAACAGACATGTTGGCATATTTTCGTTCAAAGGTTAGTAATCCCACAATGTTTAGCCCATTGTACTCGCTGGAGGAGCGCTCAGCAGAACACGGTGTGGCAGGAATATTTGCCAGGATACCAGCGATCCTGTTGCAGACTGACACTAGTAGACCATGAATATCGTTCTTGTAAAGATTTTCAACAACAACAGCTGCAGTTTCCTGTGAACCTGATGGATGCGTATGGTCTGTTACAAACTTTGTCTTTTCTTCCTTTAGGAGATCCAGATAGACATCATAATGTGATGCAACGTTGATAGAACTCATCTGACGCATCAGGATTGAAGATAACATAGCCAAGTCCGCTAATTATGTCTTGGCCATTACCTTCAAATCGTGATTCATTTCCACAACAACCTTGTCCAGACTGGAATAATAGGTGGATATGCGATGGCAGTCTTTGGCAGTTTCATTAAGTGGAACTTCCATTGCGGATTCACCAAACAGGGCTTGCAATCGACGAGACATCTTTTTTCTACGTGGAAGTCTTGCTTCCTTGAATGAGATCCGTGTGCCGTTTCAGTGTATTTCCAAATGTTTTCTTCATTTCTGCAGTTAGCAAGAGTTTCCATGGTTGCTGTAGCTGTTCTTCTAGCTATTATAATATCTACAGTCTTTCCCTGGGCCTGTTTTTGAGAGTATTACTTTCAGCACAACCAATCCAAGCAGGAGTTCGAAATCGGATATGGCATTCAATAATGCACTGCTATCCGTATATGTTTTCGGGTCTTGATCATGATTGAGACTTAAATGCCTGTGAGAGTTCCTTGTCGACCATGCTTTCAAAGAGTGCGTGCCGATTGGGACGGGTCTGAATACTTACTAAAGCATTGCGGAGTGGTACAGTATCTGCATTGGATAGCAAGATGTAAGAGGTGTCCATAGCAAAGAATATAGATGGCAAGTTGAGAACACTCCTTCATTCTTGTTGCCAAACCTCTATGAACACCGCTCATATTTGTTGCGCCATCAAAACATACTCCAAAACATATTCCATTAATATCAAGTTCCAGCCCCAGCTTCCCGGGTACACTTTCTATTAACTCACTTTCTTCAGTAGAGGACGTTGAATAGAGACCGATAACAGACACCCTGGTTTCTCCTTCAGTGATGAATTTGAAGCATATTGCCACTCGCTCAATCCATCAACGATAATGGAATATCCGGAACACCTTTTCACGTCATGTGCTATGCTGCCTAAAACAATCTCAGTCATGATATCAAGAATTCAGTTTTGGACAATAGGTGAGGTCCGCTGCATGTGTGCATCCAACTGACTTTTCAGTTTTTCTCCCAGCCAAAGAATATAGATGTAGAAGTTCCAAAGAGTTACCACGGTTAATATAGGACATATCGTCTCAGTTACTTTCTCTTCATGGCCTCGTTGAGTTATGTTTTGTAGAACAACAGATTTTCGATAATAATTGTCAAGTACTCTCGGTTCCGCGCCACTTGCTGCTTGTGTACAGTATTTAGTATGACTTAACATCGATTGTTTGCGTTCGCTCGGTAGTCTATCCACTTCATCATGGCCTGCTGGTGACAAGCACATTTCTCATGCTTTTTGAGCCGATGTGTCTTTTTCCAGTTTTCGAAAGTAAAAGTGTTACTATGCATAAACACCATACAAGGGTAACACGAAGCTTGACATTTGTCAATATAATAGGTAAGCCAAGGATAAATATTAAACCATTCACTTTTGAAATCTCTCAAAGTAGACTCCTTACCAAATTTCCCTGGTTTATATTGTGTCAACATTGGCTGATTTGGTCTAGTTTCAGTGATATTGATCTGTGGAGCCATATTCACTTCATCGTCATTTTCTTCACGAAATATTTTCAGATTTGGAGGAGCCAGGCTCATTAGAGACTTGGGGGGTTTGTGCGATATCCTGATCGCCATTGTCAATAAAGCTGTTCTTGGCGATAGTTTGGGAAGTTGTGTGGGTTATAGATATATCACTGGTTTAAAAGTTACAGTCTGACCGACATGAGCAGCCCTAACTAGTTTTTCTTTGTAATCATAGTATATTTGCTTGCCACAGTCTGCATCTTTCACACAAGATTACATATCAGCTACTAAGTAGGTTACTAAAATAGCTAAATTCAAATAAAATGAAATAAAAATATAATAGCATATTTCTGTGCGTAATTTAATTTCTTTTAAAGAAGATTTAAAGAATTATGTTGATTTATTCCTTTTTAACTAGTAAGAAGTATTTAAAATAATTATTTACTTAAAATCTACAACAATTTATTTATTTAACGATTAACGCCACTTGTTTTATATACTTTGATTTGAATTTAAATTATCTTTTTAAACGGCTAGAAACAAATGCAGGAAAGTGAGTTAAAATAGAAACACACATATGTGAACTATTTTCATATATAATCCAGGTAGGGGGGGGGAAGTAAGACAACTTTCGACCTTCCCCAACCCCAATGTCATGCAGAAAGGGAAACTGTAAAGACTTCTTCTAATAAGGACTTAACACTATATCAATTTCATATATGCTGTCAATTTGACGGCAAGGGTATGATATGAACATAAATGTTAATTAACGTTTGCTAATTTGCCATCATTTGCTAATCTTTTTGCTTCATCTGTTCCATTTTTTCTTCTTGTTTTGCCCGAACTTTCCCCACTGTTTTGCTCAGAATTGGGGTGCATGGCCCCCCGTCTTGTACACCTATGCGCACCTAATAATATTAACTAAGCTCAGTACACACGTTTTTGTTTAAGAGATCTGTGCTCTAACATTCACAACATTCACAAATGCACAAAAACACATGCATAGAAACACATATACAAGTGCAGATCACATACACGTACAAAATATACACAGAAAAAGGCATACACTGAGAGGTACACACACAGATAAAAACCTCACAGTATTCAGTACACACGTTTAAGAGATCTGCGCTTTAACAATTACAAAAGAAACACGAGAATTCGATTACGTTTCTTTTATGAGGAAATGAGACTCGAAATCCCTTTCTTCCTGATTTTCAATGCATTTCTATAGTGAGATCATTACCGATGCATTCGGTTCCTTTTGAGAGGAAATTAGCTTGGGAAAAGAATTAGCGAAAAGGGTTAATGGCATTTGTTCAACGCATTCATTATCGTTCGAATAGAATATTTACGAGCTTTACAAGTTCAACTGGAAATTTGGTCTTCGAGCACTTTTTCCATTGTTCTTAGATCTGAAAGGATTTATTCTTGATACACGTTCAGATTTTTACACGACATTTTAGTCCCTCAGATTTGCAGTTTAGATAGACATGGCATTTGTTAGATCAAACGCACAATTATAAATATAATAGTATTATTCTGCAGCACTCTCATTAACTCCTGATCTCCGACATTCAAGAAACCCTACGTTAAGAAAAGATCGTCTTTGATTTGGTCACTGGAATTCCTAATGTTTTAACAATTGAATGAATAGATTGGTAAAGAAAATACAACACAAAATCACCAGAACACCACAAACTCCCAACAAAAACCACCTGTAACTGCAAACTAATGTTATATATCAAGTCACCGTAAAGATAAATATACAACGGTTTCACAGAATGTAATTGGGGACAAAGAAACTACTTACACAAAACAACGTCTAACAACAAAAATGCGCGCCTAGTACAACGCTATCAAAATGAATATGGGACATCAACAACACAAACCAAAGCACACCAGACACAACATGGAAAATAAGAAAACACTATCAGATTACTCAACACTCCAACATACTGCACACTCTGTTTGGAAGAGAAAATTACAATAATCCCCTTTCCTTGAACCACATAAACTCCTAAGCAAAGGATCAGAGCTCATATCGAAATGCAGTCACGAAAAGAAATGTCTGTTTCGATCCTAACCACAACACCATGACCATGGCCTATATTTACATATGCTCTATACTTGATATCGGGTACTTTTCCCCGATGAATAATTCAACTCTCAAAAAACAATAACTATATATCTATATATATACATACATATATATATATCAAAGATATTGTTCGTTTGCATGACGTTTAAATCTTCTTTACCGATATAAATATCACCCATTTGTTGTTTTCTTTTTCTTTCTCATATCTATGTAAATCGCATACAGTTTTATATTATACTTTAGTGCCTTGAAATCATCTGTTACAAATTCAATTTCCGTTCGTTCATACCAGCTTCCTGATAAAGGCATTTCGTGACTAATAAAACAAAGTGTTCAACTCTGGATTCGTCGTGACAGATTGCAAACGTTTCATTCTGAATTTCTGAGATGAGGAATTGTCAGTATTACTAGTGTATCTATGTTGTAAAAATAATGCCGACTGTATTTAGATAATTCTGCATTTGTACTGTACTTAAAAAATATCAAAAGCATTATGTTGCTCTGCATTTTCTTGTTGATGTTTAACTAGAATGAACCCGAAGTTTTCAAGCATTTACTACTACTACTACTACTACTACTACTACTACTACTACAACAACAACAACAACAACAAGAAGAAGAAGAAGAAGAAGAAGAAGAAGAAGAAGAAGAAGAAGAAGTACGGAAGGCTACTCTACAATGAGCGTTTAATAGTTACTTCATTTGACAATTGTTACAGACAGTAAAATATAGACCTTTCACGTATATGATTTATCGGCACTACTTGTGTAGTGCTGAGCTATCGAGGGATTGAACTCGCTACGCCAGATTACTAGCGTCAGGATCCACTAGCCCACTTTTCCCGTTGGACAGCCTGGTAGTGTAATCTTAGCCTTATAAACCTAATGTCGCTTGCAGAGGCCTAGCTAGGAATTTGGGGGACTTGACCCCAGCATTTAGTGAGCTAGCCGAACCTATTTATAAAGCTTTTGGGGGCCCGCACCATGGTGCCGCTTGGTGTCGCTTATCTGCAAAGGTATCCAGACCAGTATTTCCTCACTTCGAAATAAAACGTATTGGACTTTAAATTCAATTTCTGCGACGGTGCACTTTTCCACAATGCATTATTCAAACCTGTATCATGGGAAGTGAATACACATATAGGAAATAAAGAATAAGCCCCAGGCAAGATTTTAACTGGCACACTGTTAATCCCGGGAAACCATTCTACATTGGTGGTACCGGTTGAGCTACCAGAGTTCTTACGTTGACAGATGAACAACTGTGACATTTACACTTATTCTGTATATTTTCCCGATCTCTAGGCATCATATTTATAATTGTCTTTCACGTACACTCGTAGTATTAGTAGTAATAATATTATCGCGATGTTATTCTTCAGTTGATAAAGCATTATCAACCATTATTTATTTTTGACTAGCATTTCTTTCATTTTAATGTCTCAATTGTTGCGTTGAAAAACAACTAAAATCAAAATAAAAAATAGATTGAAGAAAATATTCTTACCGTATCCACATTAGTTTCCTTATCACGAGCCAAAAAGGCTATGAATTTTTCGGGCTTCCTCATTGTCCTAAATTCTGAGATAAGTCATATATCAATTTTCCAAAGGTTATTCAGACCCAGAATTATGCAAATGTATTAGATTCTACCGGGCAAATATTGGTAGCAGCGAGACAACGATTTCTACGAGAGAATACTGTAAAATATACAGAAACGTGGCTTGAACAAAAAGGGTCACAGTCGGATTTATTACCTTTTCCTCACATGACGTGCACTCACGGATGGCGTGATCAAAGTATTGTATTTCATATTCGATTGCATGACGTGATTAAAGGAGTCGCATGACTAAGTTCACATCGCAGAACCATGTGACCAACTGAGTGCACGTCATGCTGATGTGGATTTGACCATGTAAAGCAGGAGTTCCCAACCTTTTTTGCGTCATCGCCCATTTTCACATGGAAAATCTTTCCACCACCCTGTATAGTAAATATTCAAAAGCATGTCAAAAATGTTTGGTAAAAGTGTGTTACCGGTTCGTAAACTAATTTTATATGATGTAGTAAAGAATACCAAAGGGAGGTAACACATAACGCTGACTTATGCGGCGGCTACTGCTGCTACTACCGTATTAAAGAACAAATGAAAGCAAACTTGACCATTTGAAACTGTATTTTACTAAATTTAATTATAAAGGATATGATTTAGTTTCATGGCCATGCTTTAATGCTTTAAATGGGTGCGGGCAATTTAAATAAAGCCGTGGAGGGAGTTTTATCGTGTATGCAGGCCGGTTAAAGAAAATAAAAAAGCAACTAAAAAATTTAGCTGAAAGTAGTCATAAGAATTCACTTTATTGGAACTTTTAAATAGGTGGGGAAAAGGTATTAAATCCGACTGTGACCCGAGCTCCACAGCGCTTCGCTCGGAAATAAGAAAACTCGTGAAAGAAAACAAAAGGGGATGGATACATTATATTTTCATTGCTTTGAATAAATTGTTTATTAAATTATTTTGCCTCGCTTATTTCTTTTTATTTCACACTCACTCAGAATCCCAAGTGTAAAGCATATATACAGCGACTAATAATTGTTCCCTGGTGGGATACTTGTATGTGACGGGCATTCGAGCTCGCAGGATATTTTCTCCATGTCTTTGCAGCGATCCCGCACTTCTGCACGGGGCTGAATGGGGTTCAGTCTACACTCTTCAAAATGATCTGACGAACTGAAATAAGGAAATGTGGTTCCTTCTTTGACCTTTGTTTCTCTCTCCATTCCACAACCGAATAAATTACAAGAGAACAGCGAGCTCTGTTGTATTTCTTTTTACTCCTAACGACTGATTGTCGCACTAAAGGTCACCAAAATAAGAAAGAACCAATATAACACATTGCCGATTTCAACACAGTGTGGAATTCGCTGCTAAACAGGGACACGGTATGGAGTTTTTTAGTGGGATTGTTTACCAGATGTGTGCAGTTAACCTCAGTGTGTCACTGGTTGTGGTCAAACTCGCACGTGTAGAGAGTAAAGGAAAGTGAATGTTGTATACGGAGCGACGGAGTGGGGAAGGGTGAAAAAGGATGAATAAAGAAAAGGGCTGATGTAGGGATGAAAGGCATAAAAACATGTTACAACTAATAAATAATGATAATTTATTTACCTAAAATACAGTGATCGTGTATGCAAGTTGTTCGTGTATGAATGTCCTTATGAAACTTCATTGTTGAAAAGTCCTTACTTGTAGGTAGTATAGAGAAATATAGGATTCTCTCTGTGCTGATAAATGTCCGATTAGCTAGCGCCTAGCCAAAGTGCTGTGTAGAAGCGTATATGAACATGATTCCTGGATGTGAAAAACTCACTCGTGGTTGCGCTGGGAAGATTCATGTAGATGTAGTCGGTTCTTCTGGTAACGCAAAGAGCAATTAGTTGGCAAAAACTGTTGCCACGCGATCTTATCTCAGTTGCCTGCTGAGCCTACATGCTAATTAACGTCCAGATGTGTGAGATTTTTATCTTTTGGAGGGAATACGCTGTTGGGGGGAAAAACGCTTGGAGCCTGTTTTGTGGAAGAAATATTTTTCCTAAGCGAAGACAACTTTGTTTGCTAACGTTATTTACCTGCATTTAAAGTTTCCTCTCTTTACACATAGATAGTAAACCTGGGGGATTCTCTTCGACTGACCCTTCCCAACGTTATAGACTATAACTCATTTTTTTTTTTAAATTGAAAAAATATATTCATTCAACTGAGTTCGGTATTTCTGAGATGAGGTGTTAGTATTATTGATACTATTGTTCGGACTGAGATCCTCATCTTGGTTGACAACCAAGATGAGGATCTCAGTCCGAACAATAGTATCAATATTCATTCAACATTTGAAATTCAAACGGCCAGGAGACTAGATGTTGTCTTCGTAAATAGAGAAAGAAAGATTTGTCAGGCGATGTGTATCTCCCGTTCTAACAGCCAACAGAATCCATCTGAAAGACTGAGATCAATGTCTTGACCTTGCTAGAGAATTAAACGAGTGTTGAATGTTGAATGGGAGACCGATGATTGCAATCTTCAATATTGGAATGAATGAAATGGTTCTGTAAAGCCTTGTTGAAATCGGCCACAGTACTCAGGAGAGTGCTGAGGTATCGAAGAATTGCTTTCACCTGATGCTCAGCGACTAAACATTGGAATTAATAATGAACAATCGTAATCAAAGGTGTTAATTCCACTGTGTATTAGGAGAAACATCTCTGAAAAACTATATTTTTAGTAATATAATTGTCACCTCTTCTACCTCGAGATTCGTTACCAATTAATTTCCTCGGAATGTCAAGAAGTGAACGCGCTCTAGAAAGAGATATATATAATTGTCCATGAAAAAATACTGGTTCCCGAAAAAATAGTTCAACTTGAGACTTGTTTATGATTATTGAAAATATTAATCGTAGTGGAAACTGATTCCTTTCTAAAGTGAATGGTAAATTTTCATCACTTGGGAAGAGTTTCAGCCGTGGGATTAAAACCTTTTAGTCCAGGTGCCAGCAGGGACTACCGTGCACCCCCCCCCACACACACACACCATGATTGTACATTTAGGGTA
>VCCN01000724.1:3168454-3180338 GCA_006491835.1 Architeuthis dux
TTGCTCCCATATTTTTTGCAGTTGTTTTTGGCCATGTTGCTTCCTTGTTTTGCGTTTTCATACAGTCATATACCAAATCTTTCACCTGAGACCTAGGGCAAACGAAGGTTTTCTTCGGAAGTTATTGTGCATCCCCCCTTTGTTCCCCTGTCCTTCCCTCCTTTTCCCCCCTTTTTCGTATATGATTCGATTGCCTTCCACCCTCTGGGCACAGACACGCGAATATAATTGAAATACTATAAATGAGAACGGGCGGGAAAAATCCTTTTTCGGTGTCATACAATCATATATCAAGTCTTTCCCTTGTGACCTAAGATGAATGAAGGTTATTGAGCATTTTTTGTTTGTTTTTAATATCATTCGTTTGCCCACTGGGCACAGATACGCGAATATAATTGAAACACTATAATGGCAAACGGCGAAAGAAAACTAAACATCCTAACAAACACACAGTTCATGTGAACAAAAGACAGAAATAGTTTCACATAGGGACATATAAGTTGGGTATAAGGCTTAGGGAGGGGATAATTGAATTAAGAGTTTTCTGCGTATATGAGCAGTGTCCATTAGCACGATCTTGTGTATCTCAGCCAAAAATGGATTTTCTGGGATTTTTAAGGTGTGCATCAGTCTTTTTGTTAATAATTCCCAGTGCTCCTACTACTGGGATAGTGGTTGTGTCTAAGTGCCACATTATTGCTGTTTCGATTTCCAGATCTTTATATTTTAAAGGTTTTTTGAAATTCCTTTGCTGAGATATTTTTATCAGACGGGATGATCATGCCTATAAGGTTGCATAGGTGGTGGTTTGTGCTAATACCATTTTTTCCGGGTGGGGTAGGATATATTGTATATTTTCCAGTGACGATATTGCTCTACCCTGTCTTGCCTGTTTGGATCTGCCCCGTTCCTTAAAATATGTGCCTGTGAAGATCTTGTGAGCAAGCTTTGGTCTTGAGCGACTAGGATACACCCTCCTGTTTCTGGTTTCAACCCAGAGCTCCGCAACCACTCATGGCTTTTCCTGCCATTTGATTTTCAGGTTGGCTAGGCCTTTAGTTTTTGTTTTTTGTTTAAGTTATTTTGCCTCCTTTGTTGGTGTTCTGCTACCTATTTCACCCTGATCGTTTAGGTGTAAATCTCGTTTGAATCATTGGCTTGCTTTAGTTATCGAGTGTAGCGTTTTAGTTGATTCATGCTGGTAGACAAGCTTTAGCATCCTGTCATTTGTCACCATTAGGTATCTTCCGATCCTCATGGTTGTGGTATTATATGCTAACTCTAGTTGGAGCAATCCTCCACTCCCTTCTGGCCTAAGCAGGCACAAGCGATCTACATCTGCGTTGGGATGATTCATTGTATACATGGTTAGGAGCTTTCTGATCTTTCTGTCTATTATCCGGACCTATTCGATATTCCAGTTCATGACATTAAACGAGTAGGTAACAACATGTAGAGCTATGGTGTTGATAGCTTCAAACTTATTTTTTGCATTTATCTCAGTTGTGTGTATTGCCCTTGCTCGTCTAATAGATTCCTTTCTAATCTTCTCCTTCATTGCTGCATGTTGGATCCCTTGTCCTTTGTTGATTCCTAGATATTTGTATACTTCTTCCGGTCCCAGTTCACGGATCACGGTTTCCTTATCTAGTTCTATAGCAGTTGTCTTTACCAGCTTCCCCCTTTAAAGGTTGCCTTAGCACATTTGTCTTGACCAAATTCCATGGTGATATCGTCACTAAGTTTCTTTACTCTTGCTAACATGCCTTCTAGTTCATTATTATTTTTGGCAAACAGTTTCAAATCATCTATGTAGAACAAGTGATTAATTGCCTTACCTAGTATGCGATATCCATGCCCTATGTTATTTAGTTCTTTTGAGAGATTATTGCAATACAGCACAATAGGGGTGATGGAATGTCTCCTTGGAATATTCGACAGTTGATCAGCAAGTTATCGCATCCATTAAGATGGTTCAGGATTAAGGTAGTATTCCATTTTTTTCATACTGACTTTTAGAAAGTTAATAAGAGAGGGGGAGATTTTCAGTAATCTTAGTGACTGTGTGATCCATTCATGCGGAATATTATCAAATACTTTCTTTATAGTCTACCAATGCAGTGCTTAGGTTCTTATTTGTTGAACGGCAGTTTTCCAGTAACATCTTATTGATCAACAACTGATCTTTGCAGCCGTAAGAACCTCTTTTGCATCATCTTTGCAGGGTGTATATTATTAGTTTTTTCCGGTTAAGATCTACGTGAGTATTCTGTATGTTGTGTATAAAGATGTGATTAGTCGGTAGATTTGGGAGTTGGCAGTATCATCAGTTCTGGGGAGTAGATAAGTAATGTCTTTGGTTAATCATACTGTGGGTTATTGATGGGATTAGAGAACATATCTGCTAATGGTTTGTGCATAGATGGAAAAGCTTTTAGCCAGAAGTTAGCAGATAAGTTCTCTAATCCCATCAATAACCCACAGGATGACTAACCAAAGACATTACTTATCTACTCCCCTTGTCTATTCCTTCCATTTTGGGGATTTTCTGAGAGCTTGTTATACTTCCTCAATGTCTATGTTGGTCCATTTCTGCTCCACTACCTCGCTGTATTTCTATTCGGTGTTTTTAATCCTTTCTGCGTCCCTGCCATGATTCTTTTCATTTCAAGATATTATTACAGAACTCCCCCGCTGCTTCACTTGATGGTGTTTTCTCAACAGGCTTTGTTCATTTCCAAATGTCACTGTAGACTTTCTTATTGTTAGTCTTGAATGCGTTATTTTGTTTGTAAAATTTACTTCTTTTCTCGTATCTTCTCTTTCTTTGTGCTTTTAGCTGGATGCGCTGTTTTAGGACCTCTTTTACAGTTGGTATTCCATTTTCTTCTTTTATATCATATTTACATTTTATCTTTTTACTCTCCTGCTTTTCACATTTATTCTCCATGATAATTCATCTAAGATTGGGAGATCTTCCCGTCGGGCTTCAATCGCTTCCTCTATCTTTTTTTGCCATAGTGGTGCTTTGTGTTTATTTCTTGGGTTAGCTTTTGTTTTCCTAGACTTTTGCGGTTATGTTATGACTACTGCAGAAGAGTATATTACTTCATTTAGCGAGGTTAGATTCAAGTTAATATTCTTTACTATTTCGTTGACTGGTTTATCTGCTATTCTTACGTTTTTCTATCATGTTTTCGTCCAATTTGTCTCTTTCTTCCATCCTAGAGTGGTGTGTTTTTGTTAATTTCCTAATGGTGTTTGTTTGCATTTCCTCAATTTCCTCCTAATCTTTTTTCTTTATTTCTTAACTGGTTTTGTTGTGCCTGATCTTGTCTATTTTCACATGTATTGCTTGTTCTTCCTGATCTGGTCTATTTTCACATGTATTGCTTATCATTCTTCCAATGTCATCATTATTCGACATATCGACTCTTATTTCTCCGACATTTTCAATTATTCCCTAATACATAATTCATTTCAATTTTAACGCTTTTTTCGTGCTCAGCGAGCTCTGCGTCAGTCAACCGCTTTTCTTTAATAATGTTTCTTTTCACATTTGCTAGTTTGTTAGCATCTATATTTTCTTTGATGTTCGGCAATTCTTTTCTCCACATTCTATATGTTTCATTGGTGACACTGTACTCTGATGTTTTGTGTACAGCATAGTAGTATGCTCACATAATTTCCTTGTAATCCTCCCTAGTCCATTTTACTTTTCTCTTTCCTTTGTTTATTAGTAGGTGGTGTCTCAGTATTTGGAGGATCAGTACCAGTTGCATACTTTCGCCCCCAGGCTGGTCTCTACCAGGTCCCTTACTGTTTGATTCTCAATATATGGATTAATATTTGTGAGTTTTCGTAGTATACATCCTGGCATGCATATAACAGTACTACTTCTTTCGTTCAATTAAATATGGAGTTGGAAATATTTTCACTTTTACAGGCATGGAAATTATCAAATCTGCCATCTTCCCTTCTGGGATATGCTACATCGAAACCACAAAACAAACATCGTTTTGTAGAAGATTATGTGGCCATTTCCCTGATATTATCCCGATTTATTTAGGCCAGTGAAGTTAAAATATGGTTTAACATTATTCATTCGTAATGTTATCTTAATTTATTTTATTAGATGATGCATTGTCAATGATGCATTATTAATGTTTTAATAGTATTCTTTTTCATCTTAATGTTATCATGACTACACAGACCTTCAGTCTACGGCCATTAGAAGCAGTAATGTTATATTGATTTTTTATTACATTAAGCATTGTTAAACATTATTAATTTTTTTAACTAGTATTTTCATCGCAACTACACAAACTGACAGGGAGAATGCAAGGTGCCTTACTGTTTGATTCTCAATATATGGATTACTATTTGTGAGTTTTCGTAGTATATATTCTGGCATGCATATCACCGTAGGTGATTGATCAGCGCAGACCGGCTCTAGACTCGAACTTGTGTCCCTGTTACCTCATAAGGCTTGCGGGGTTCAGTTGGTAGAGCAGTTATTGTACGTAGGCACTCTTCCCGAAGTAAATGTGACGTGAGTTCACGAGGGACCCTTTTTTACAATTATTTTAACCGTTCCTTGTCTTGCAATGACGTGATATTGTAGATGAATTCCTAAAGTCTCCAGAAAGAGCTCGAACCGATGTTCATCGGTCGTTAGCCACGGATGTCCATAATTATTCATCATTAAGAACGGATGTGGGCCTCCATCGAGGTTTACTATTGGTATCAACATTTGAGCAGTATCATGTCCTAATTTGAAATCATTCTTGAAAATTAGTTAACATTTTTGGATAGACAGCATTGTTGTTAAGTGTTCAAAGATCTTCAATAATAATTGAATTCTATCACTATTCACATTGGATCTGCAAAATCTGCAAAATATAGAATTACTTTGTGATGTAAAAAAACGACACTCCATATGTAACAATCTAATATATATGTGCATGTGCATGTCCGCGTGCCTGTGTGTGTGTGTGTGTGTGTGTGTGCGTGTGTGTGTGTATTTATATTAGGTTGTTAATCTAATATATCATGCAATCAAATGGCCTGTCTATTGGCTAAAATGATTTCTAAAACAGCTCCATACTATTCTGCAATTGGAAAACTGAGCAAGTGAGGGCTCGTGGAAAGATTGTCTGCTGTTTTCCCTACTGAATGTTGACTTGTTCAAGCAGTGGCTTTCATCTGGCTACTCTGCTATAATAGACCATGTGATGACAATATCGTACTGTGGTTCTTGGGTTGATTTCGACACATTCTGCGTTGTCCACTGCTCTGCAAACAGGATTTTGAATGCACGAAAATACATTGCGGATGGTTTAGATTGATCTAAACAACACAGTGGTTTCCTTTCCTTTATTAGTGAACCAGGCAGTTGGAAATTGAAAGTGTAATTCCCAATGTTGATGCTATTCAATAAAGGTGATTTCTACCATCTTGTAACTGATCAAAAATATGCATCCCTTTTTATGTCTCCACTTGTACTCAAGGTTTCGCGGGGAGTTGGGGTGGTGGCCACGTTATTTCGTGTTTCTATTCTCATTTGAGAAATGTATTATAATCCACTCCCAGATCGCTACTCCCGTCGAAGATTCATTTGAGCCCCGATTACCAGACATTTCGGAAACGCGTTCCCTGAATTGTCTGCTGCCTGATTCTCAAGACGCTGGACAGAATTGTCCATCTCCTAGACTGGTTGCCAACCAAAGCTGTAGAACCAAGTCTGTCCTGATATTCACCCAGAGTTGCGGTGAGCCAAGATCGATTCATACCATTCCAAAGGACATTAGTTCGAGGTGAACGCAAACTCTCTCAGTCGAGGTTTGCACTAGTTTCACCGATTAGATTTTCAGTGCAGTTAACAGTTAGGCCACCCACTCCTCCCGTGATTAGTAGTAAAGGTAAATTGTTCGGATACTGGCTACAGCACGCTGGTGCTTTGTACGGTACGCACCAGCATTAAAATGAAATTCAATAACGCATAACATTATTTCAGTTATACATAAAAGATTGCTGATAAGATTAATAATATTAGTAAGAAAATATGCCAGGCTATTGCACGCATTACCCCTATCACACGCTCATTAGTATCTTGCCTGCGGTACCAGACCATCCTGTAAATTAATTGTGTCTATTTATGTCTCTGTTTATGTGTGCCCACCGGAGAGTAGTGATGAACAAACAATACTTCTATTCTCATATCCAAACCCTGACCTTGTCAGCTTTTACACAATCAAAGTGATTATCATGCTCTGTAAACTTCAGAGTTAAGTCTAAACAAGCCTGACTGCTATAAGGTCAAACCCACTCCTACTTATATTCCAACTGAAGATGATTACTGCAACTTGTCTATGCTACATATAATAAATAAATTCGTAGATATATACTACTTGTCTGTTTGGTTCAGTTGGTAGGAAAACCGCCTAGCAATCACTTCGTCGTAATTCCAAATCACGGCAGGGAAATGTTAAATGTATATATCGGTTTGGTGTAACGTGACGGCATACACAAACAGTGCAAAGTGTACTACCCACCATTAGGTGAGGATTGTTCTTGTGCTTGTTACGGGTGAAATTAAAGTCAACTTGGACTGGAGTTTGACACCAGATATAGTGGGTCAATCAATAGAAACCGTCACATGGCCAACGCCATTGATCAATTAAAACAAGAAAGAAGTTGTGAGCAACATATAAGTTACTTATCTCGCCTTTTGTTGTCTCAGTAAAAGATTCGAATTCTCAAATCATAAGCGTGAACGCTGCCAGAAACAAAATAAAGGACCAATTCAGCATAACATGACGTTGTTGATTGAACACCCCTAATTTTTTAAATGTATATTTCCATACGTAGTGATGTAAATTAAATTTCAGAAAAAAGACAAACGAGAAAATAATGATATCTGATACTAAAATTTGATTCTGTTTATCTGTTTTTGACCTCTAAGTTGGTTTTAGTTTTCTAAAAAAAAGAGCTGTAATGTATATTTCTATACCTAGTGGGGCAAATTAAATTTCAGAAAAAGGAAAACCGAGAGAATAATGATATATGATACTAACAGTCTGATTCTGTTTATCTGTTTGTGACCTCTAAGTAGCCGAAACGCTGCATTTAGCCAGAGGTGTTGAAGTAAGGTAGTTCTGAAATATGCTAAATTAAGAAATGTAAAACAAATCTGAGTGATTTGTAACTTGATAATAATAGTGAGTGGTCTGCGTTCACTTTCTATATTATAATGAAAGATTGGTCGAGTGAGATAACCATTAAATGCTAATTATGAAGTAGCATTCATTATTTATTTGCAAATGCATAAATATCTGGGTTTCTGATGGTCAAATCAGATTGCAGTACTTTTCTCTCAAAGGGTGACCTAACGAATCACAGGGAGACATAACGGGTCACTCGGTTTTCGTGCGCCTATGGGGACCAGTGTACCACAGCTGTCCCTAAACTGAAGTTATACAACTGTAACCGTCGACACTTGTGAATAGAGTAATCTTAACGCCGTGAATGTCCTTGAATCCTCGTTACCATTTAATTATCAAAATAGCTCCTTCGTGCTGGCCGTTATTAGGAGCTGAAGTAGGGTTTATGAGCAGACTCCTTCTGTGAATTCATTGATTCACTGGATACCGGTGTATGCAGGTTCTGCAGATAATTGTCCCGCGGATACCTACAGGAAATGGCAAGGGTTAATTTAACTTGAAGTCAGTGAACCATGGTTGGCTAAAATCATCCGGAATAAAAGTCTTCGAGACCTGCTTTAATGAGGTCGTGAATTCCGGAAAGCATTCATGTATATATCCCTAGTCTGATCCTATCTATCTATCTATCTATCTATCTATCTATCTATCTATCTATCTAGTCCTCACTACTGTCAGATAGAAAGGAAACCGAAACTATGTATTTCTTCTATAAATATTACCGGTCTTCACTAAGAAGTTTGAATCCAATTGTTCTTCTTTGAAAATGGGAGCACATTTCTTGTTCTTAAAATAAATAGCAGATATATAGGGACCTACCGAATAAGGTGGCGCCATTCTGAATGCTCACCAGAAAATAATGGGCACAATTAGCCACCACCTTCCAAATCCAATATGACAGCAGAACCATATAAAAGCCGTGGCTTTCCTGTTGGATCATCGTCTATTAAAGATCCAACCGCATTGAGTCGAATGCGAGCAGACACTGTCCAAGCAAAACAAAGTCGTGGATATTAAACAACTTAAACAACATGAAGATTTAGTCCTACAATGTTCGCAGCATAGCTGAAGACCACATTCTAGTCCAAATGTTAATGGAATTAGATTACATCAACTGGCACATCGAAGGTATAAGTGAAATCCACAGAAAAGGAGAAAACCCTCTAAAGCTTAAGGTAAGTAACCATCTAGTCTATTATGAAGCGGGGAGGAGAACAACGTCCGTGTTTCTTAGTCAATAATAACATCGCAGGCAATGTTATAAGTTTTGACAGTATATCAGACAGAATAGCTTGTGTAATAATTAGATTAAGCAAAAGATACACACAGGAGATTAAAGAGTTTTATAACGATATCAGTAAGATAATGGACAAGGAGAGGAATAACTAGAAACACATGAAAAGAATAGTAGAGACTATCAGAAAGGGGAAGAGTTTAAAACTCGCCTGAGCCGCAGGTCATACCGTCAACCAACATATGCTTGCAATAAAGGATAAAAATGGCAAAATTATCAAAAATAGGGAGAAGTTGTTAAAAGTAATACTATGGAAATATGTACGCTTCGAAAATGGAAATATCGCAAACTAATAAACCTATAGATACGAGTGATATCCCAGACATAACAGTAGGAGAAGTAGTGTTTGCATTACGAAATATGACATTCGGTAAAGCTCCAGACCAAGATGACATAACGACAGACCTTCTGGAAGATGTAAGAGAGGTTTTGCCCAAAGGTCTAGCACAGCTATTCACACAGTGCATACGAGAAAGACAAGTTCCTAAAAACTTCTGTCTAGTAATAGTGATCCTACACCACAAGAAAGGAGATAACCACGAACTTGGCAACTAACGCCCTATTACAATATTACCTAACATATATAAACTATTCACAAAAATACTCACAAACAGACTAACAGTCACTCTAGATGAACGAGCAGGAAGGCTCCAGAAGCGGTTACTCAACAATAGATCACCTACATGCAATAAATCAACTAAAAATGTCATTAGAATACAACACACCACTTTGGCCTTTGTACATTATAAGAAAGCATTTGACTCGATAGAACACAGTCTTCAACCCAATGCGAAAACAACATTACATACAAATCATCCAAAACATATACGGAAATAGCACTTCAATAATTAGACTACATAAATATACAAACACGATAAAGATAGCAAAAGGGGTAAGACAGGGGGATACAATATCATCTAAACTATTTACAGCGAGCATTGAAAGCATCTTTCGGAAAACTGATTGAGAAGAAATGGCAATAAACAAAGATGGAGAATATTCAAACTACTTGAGATTCGTCGATGACGTTCCATGATATTTGAAGCATCCGAAGAATTACAAAATATGTTGACGGATCTAAATAGAGAAAGTAAAAAAGTAGGCTTAAAGATGAACAGAACAAAGACAAAAGTAATGTTCAACGATAAAATCTCCCAAAAGGCCATAACGATAGAGGGAGAGGCTCTAGAAGATGTTCATGGATACATCTACCTTGGACAGATAATTAAGGTTAGAGAAAGACCATGGCAGCGAAGTAAATCGACGCGTAACGACAGGTTGGAAAACTTTCGGCCTGAATAGAGACATTTTGAAGAGCACCTTGCCAATGTGTTTAAAGCGTAAAGTATACAACGGTTGTATAATACCAGCCATGACTTACGGAAGCGAAACATGGAAAACTAAAAACCAGCTTCGCAGAGAACCATGGAAAGAGCAATGCTAGGGGTAACTCTAAGAGATAGAAACAAATCAACATGGATCAGAGGGAGGACAAATAATTAAGCAGCAAAAATAGAGATGGGCTGGTCACCTAGCGAGATTACAATAGATGGGGCAAAAGACTAACCGATTGGTGCCCATGGGACTGTAAACGCAGTAAGAAAAGACCAGTCACAAATTGGAAGGATGAGTTTAAGACGGTATGACGTGGCATAGCTTAGCACAATCAAGGTCGTCATGGAAAGATAGGGGAAAGGCCTTTGTCCAGCAGCGGACTTATAACGGCTCATGATGATGATGATGATGATGATGATGATGATGATATGTAAGTAAAAACACGTGGTATACTAACTAACAGTGGTCGAAGAGATCTGTTATCCATTACCTGACATGACTAAATAATTGTATGAAAAGAGTTTTGCTGGATCGATAGCTACGATCTCCGGAGTTTTTTCCCTGAATCCAAGAGAGAATTACCATTGATTGGATCAGTGAATTTCAATTGCAGACGTTGCTATCGTTTCTTGCAGGTCGAACATAAATGCATTGTCCATTACAGGTTTCTTTGCTTTCTTTGCTAACAGAAAGGAGGAAGGGTGGCATGGGGGTGGGGTGGGAGGAAAGAAGACAGGAATGTAGGGAGGGAAGAATGAAAGCAGGAAGAACAGAATAAGAGTAGCATTTAAGTAATGAGTATATAGAAGGGAGGTAGGAAGGAAGGACAAAAGGAATAACGAAGGAAGTGAGGGAGAAAGGAAGGAAGGACGGAAGGAAGGGAGGAAGGAAGGAAGGAAAGAAAGGAAGAAGAGAGAAACAAGGAAAGTAGAAACCTTGGAAAGAAACAATAAGGTAGAAAAGACACATAGAAGTAGGGGGAAAAAGGAAGGAAGGAATGAGAGTATGCACAAAAGGAAGAAAGGGGTGAACGAGAGAAGGTCGGAAGGGGAAAAAAGGAAGCAAGAAACGAAAAATAAAGAAGGGAAGAAATGAAGAAAGAAAAATAATCAAAGAAAGAAGGAAAGGAAGAGATACAAGTAGGAAGAAGTAAGGGATGTATGACAGAAGGGAAGAAGAAGACAGCAAAGAAAGAAAGAACGAAAGAAAGAAAGAAGTAAATAAAGAATGAAAGAGAGGACAAAACCGAAAGAAGATTGAAAAACCAGGGGAAATTTGGACAACACAAAATATGAGTAATTGATCTTCGAATAAATAGCAAAAAAGTCAGAAAGTCCTCAAAAATGAAAAAGTTGCATGAAAAATAGAAGAAAAAAAAGAAGGATGGCAAAGAAAGAAAAAGAAAGAGTTAAACAAGAGAAAAATAGGGAGGGGGAGAAAACGCGAGTGGATGAATGGAAAACAGCGAGAGGGTGAAGAAAAAAGGGACATGATTAAGAGAAAATCGAGAGAGAGAGAGAGAGAGAGAGAGAGAGAGAGAAGGTGTGTGTGTGTGTGTGTGAAAGAGCAGCTAGAGAGGGAAAATAGAGAGGTTTGTGAGAAAGATGAGAGGGATTGGAGAGAAAAATGAGAGAGGGGGAAGAAATAGATACATAGATAGACTTCCCCAGTTAAAATTGATGCGAGTTCGAATCTCGCCATGAGCTTCTTCTTCAAGCCATGTTGTAGATAGCTAACGGAGTAAGAAAAGGGGATACAATATCGTATAAATATAAAGCATAAAGTATACAACGGTGGCATAATACCAGCCATGTGATACGGATGCGAAACATGGAAATTAACAAAAGGGGATGCAAATCAACTTAGAATAGCACAGAGATCCATGGAAAGAGCAATGCTAGGGAATTACTCTAAGAGATAGAAAAAGATCATGGATCAGAGGGAGGACTAGAGAGAACGATATTATACAAATAATTAAGCAGTAAAAAATGGTGATGTGCTGGTCACCTAGCAAGAAGAAATGGCAATAGATGGG
>VCCN01000724.1:3188530-3207769 GCA_006491835.1 Architeuthis dux
TATTGCAGTGCCATTTTCATATGTTTTGGATGATCTGTATGTACTGTTGTTCTCTCATTGAATTGAAGACTGCCATGTGTTCTACCGAGTCAAATGCTTTCTCATAATCTACAAAGGCCAAACAAATTGGTGTGTTGTATTCTAATGCCTTTTCGATTAGTTGATTTAATGGATGTAGGTTAGTGTACGTTTGTGCGTATGTTTGTGAATAGTTTATATATGTTGGGTAATAGTGTAATAGGGCGGGAGTTGCCACGGTCACAGTTGTCTCTTTTCTTGTGGAGTAGGATTACTATTCCTAGACAGAAGGTTTTAAAACGTTTCTTTCTCTTATGCACTGTTTGAATAGCTGTGCTAGTTCTTTGTGCAAGCTATCTCCTGCATCTTCTAGAAGGTCTGTCGTTATACCACCCTCACCTGGAGCGTTGCCGAGTTTCATATTTCGTAATACACACACTAATTTGTCTACTGCTATGCCTTGGATATCTATAGGTTTATTAGCTTATGATATTCCTACATACATATTTTCGTAGTATTATTCGGTCGCATTTGACAACCTGTCCCTATTTTTGATAATTTTGCCATTTTTATCCTTTAGTGCAAGCATATGTTGGTTGACGGTATGGTCTGCGGATCGGGCGTGTTTTAAACCCGTACTCTTTGTGATAGCCTCTACTATCCTGTTCATGTTTTTCTTTCTTTTTTCTTTTCTCGTTTTTCTTTTATTAATTTGTTAAATTCTGCTATTTTGTTTTCGTCTTCCTTAGTGTTTATCTCCATGTTTCCCCTCTTTTTGATTAGTTTTAATGTTGTTTTTGATTAGTACCTGTGTTATTGTTTACGTTTGTATTGTCTACCATCTATGCTGCTTCCTTAATTATATTTGTCGGACTATTTCTCTTTCCCTCTATGTCACTATTCCACAGGGTCAGAAATCTGTTTTCTATTGCTACTCTAAAGTTGCTAATGTTCTCTATGTATATCTTATTAAGGCATTTCTTCTTAGAAATTATTTTATTCCTTTAAGTTTTAAAGTTAAATCTGGTTCTTACCATTGTAAGGGCGCTTCCTATGTCTACTATGTTTATAACGGTCACGTCTTTAATGTTATTGATCTTGTCGGCTATTACGAAGTCAATTTCGTATTGTGTTATACCATGTGGGCTTTTCCATGTTCATTTACGAACTTCTCATTTTTGAAATAATGCATTAGTTATCGTTAATCCGTACCTCTCTGCGGGATTTACTAGCATGTCACCTCTCTCTTTTCTCTGGCCTATTCTATATTTTCCTACACTAGATTCCCCAACCTTTCTTTTGCCTACTTTAGCATAAAGGTCATCCTTGAGTAGTGTGTAGTTAGTCTTCTCTCTGTCCATTATCTTACTGATGTCGTCATAGAGCATATCCATAGAAGAGATAGAAAAAGATCAACATGGATCAGAGGGAGGTCACCTAGCAAGAATATATGACAATAGATGGGGGAATAGACTAACCAATTCGTGCCCATGGAACAGTAAACGCAGTAGGAAAAGTCCAGACACGGTTAATCGTTCTTTTCAAAGCTTGTCAAAAAATCATAACATGTGTAAATATGGATAACTGCATAAATCGTCAAAGGCTGGACAGCGCTGTTTACTAAAGACGTCAACCAAACTCTTAGTTAAATACTGCTCACTACTACTGAATTTTCCCAATCGAAGGAGTCGCGGCTCACACCTGAGATGCGGCTGACATCATTTCAAGGGTATCCTGTCCCCTTGGGGTTCGGCGGTCGGACGGAGTCGGACGGAGTCGTACTGATATGTACCTATAAAAGGCCCGGCCGAAAACTGCCCCATGAGTTCATTTGTCTCCAATTATTTATACCTGAAATTATTTAGCTAATACGTATATTTTTCAATCACAAACTCATGACATCATCTGTATTATGTGGCAAGATATTACGTGGCCAATATCATTGTTTACCAATTGTAAATTCCTATGTAACTTGTTAACATTCCAATAGCCATTTTACTGACATTCCAAATGTTGACCTATCAATCATACGGCGATGGCGTGGTAAGGCCGAATCTTTATTTCCACACACTTAAGTAACATTTTCTACACTAGCTACCTATCTATCTATTCTTCCATTCGTCCACCACCTCCTAAGGGGTACTATGGTACATATGGAGATATGTGTATATGCCTGCCCATCTGCCTTAAAAATCAGCATTCCAAACCTTGCTTTTTATCCGGGCTCGAAAACTGACAATTCCATCCTTTCTGAATTGCAATGCGTAAAATAGACAATTGTCTCACTCCACAAAGCAGGCTTATCGTTATGTTTATTTTCTGAAACTGATTCTTCCTTAATCTCTCTGTCTACGTTGGACAACATTGCTTCTTCCATGAAGAATTGGTTAGTTTTCACTCTGATGGATGAATATTGAAAGGTTCCTTAATATATCGTTATCTATTTTTGTTATGATATGTGTTTCCGGACTAACTAACACCTGGCCGGAAATGTGGGTGAACCCAGTCACCTCGGAAGATGGGTATATTGTCTAAATAGTGTCCGTGTTCAAAACAGGAAATAGGAACCGGTCATTGACACCGTGATCACACCACGTAGGCCTTAGAGAAACTATGAAGCCGAGCCGAAAGGCAGAAGACTGTCAGTCATCCCTCCCTGGGAAGCGGCCAGAAATCTCGACACTCAAAGAAGACGCAGACAGCAGCGGATCCGAAAGGCAGAAGACCGCCGTCCCTGTTGGGGACAGACTGGTGGTTCTTATCTCTCTCCCACTCTTCACTCTCCGGCCGACAAAGATGTATGTTGTGTAATAAAAAATATGTCTCATATTTTTACAAGCAAGTCTTCGAGTTTCCTTTCTATCCAAGTCCAGGACACACCACTATACAACATCTTTACTATGCTGAATAGTGCATATGTAGACATGCAGGTCGAAAACAGTAGAAGGAAATATTTTTAGTCATTGGCAGAAACTTTGACAGACACCAGTCAGAGTAATGGAGACAACATCTCAGAGAGAGAGAGATCTTTTCGATTCGAGAGGGGGGGTATCAGTTTGTTTTGGCGTTAAGTATCTTCTTTCTTTCTCACTTAGTCAGGTTGTTCACAACGCGCATGCGCTCATGAGACGGGCGCCTAAAAGCGACGACTTCTACGTAAAGCGCATTTTGTCAACACCTTCCTAGTCTTTCTGGCCAAGCGATGATATCAGATAGTATTAACTGTTTACATCTCAATTAACAGCTAGTTTCCTCTAACTATTTACATCTATTGAGAACATTTGGGACTTCTCTATCTTGTCTTAAGAGACTCCGGGCCCCGTGGGTGGGGTGTCGCCGTAACTGACGTTTTTGACAAATATACAAACTTTGACAAAAATTCAATTCACTGAAAAATGAAATCATGGGAGTATTTCTTTCTAGAATCCTTTAGTGGCTTTCAGTGTTAACCCTTTATGGAGCAAGTGACTATATACGATCATCTGAGGACCCGTCGTCCACATGCAAATATTGTAGTTACAAGACAACATAATCTGCACCAATGTGGTCTGCAAGCTTTGCAAAGTACACTTGTGCTTGGCAAAAGACTGAAACTGTTTTGAGGCATACCACGCCCCATTAGATTAGCCTGTTTGTGGCCCGCACAATAACATTTTAAATCAACCCAGAGGTGTTATTTCTTTTATCAATATCATTTTTTTATCTATTCATTATATTGAATGTTATTTAACTTTCTACTTTAATTTTTAATTTTTCGTATTTTCTATGTTTGGTCACTTTTGGGGTGAGACACCATATATGATCACTTCATCAACAGAAAGATTTCAGAAAACTTGCAACTGAAAATATCTTGTAATTAGATCTAGTTTAACATACAAAAACGCTGTTTTGATATCTAAAATATTATTAGGGGTGCCCTATAGATGGTTAAAGAAGACAATTATTAAAGGAAATTTCTAATTTAGTAGTCTTTTTTTAAAATCCCCTCACCAAAAGGGTTTAGCAGGGCTTTCGATTTACAATGTAAGCTTATGTTGAGTTGGTTGCTTTAACGCTGGTTTGTTTTTAATTTGGACATTTTAGTGATCCAACAAAAAGTGAAAGGAGTAATACATTCATGGATCATCCGTTTTCCCAATTTCTGCATTGGTCTTCCCCAACCCTGCTGCCAAAAGACGTTGGTGACATGACGGTTTCTATATACCCGTCTATCTTTATATATATATATATATATCTATATGTTCATATCTGTTTTAGTCTTCTTATAACTATATCAGTCGTCTCATATCTATCTATCGATATATCTGTCTCAGCCAGTAGCTGTCTGATATATGTTTATCTTAGGCATCTATCTGTCTACCTTAGGCATATATATGTCACATATAGAGACCGTGAATTACATGTAATTTGCAGAAATGCTGATTTAGGACAATTCGGTTGAGTTATTCAGTTCACAATTGCTATTCTGAAAATGGCATAACATGTATTTTCATAAAGTTTTCAGTTTAATGCTATATGATTTGTCATTCTCTCAGAATAAACAGTTGAATACTTTTTGAATCACCCTGTACCTGACTAAATTCACGAATCATGTTTCATTCATCTCTCTAGATTCATTCACTCCCAAAATAATGTTATTTACTCCTGAGTGAATCATTCACCAGTTTAAGAAGCACTGATTTATAGTGAAAATTGCTTCTTATATGGAGAATTGGTTAATTTTCGCACCGATGGAAGAATATTAAAGGTCCCCTTCCCAATTATATGCGTTGGGAGTGGCAAATTATCCAAGTCGATGACATAAAATGGGTTAGCAAAATCCAGTAGACATCCGTTATTACGGCAACCCCTGGGATTTAAGAGTGCTGTTATAACAAATGTGATGCTATAACGAGTGGGTTTTATAGAAGTGTCTTATATATAATGGAGATTTTCTTAACCTCTCTGTCACTACGTTTCCCCCTAACAATTGCGTCTTACAAGAAAACCGGTTGTAGACTTCAGGTATTTCAATGTAAATAGTTTTAGACTATAATTAACAAAGTGTTCCGTGATTCTTTAAGCTAAAAACGCATGTTTAAGACTGTACAAACAGTAACGTTTATAACTTTTCAGTTATAACTTTTAAGTATGGAAGACTAAAACGGCTATATAATCATCGTTTTGTAACATTCAACATTTATTTTGATAGTGGTTCAATTTTGATTTTTGTATTCGTGTAATATTACATAAAAGATTAATAAAAAGGTTTTTCTACGGAAACTGCGATTGTTCACCAAAACCCAATGTATTAATTTTAACTACTATTCACCTTCGAGTTGCACATATACTTACTTATTTGCTATTAACATATAAGTACAGTGTTTTAATAAAACATTCTTTGATTTTGTGATGAAAACAACACCTTCGTTCACCGGTGAATTTGTCCTGGCACTCGTAACTGACTTTTCATTAACTGCAGTTCAATTATAACGTGGTTCTCTTTCTTGGACCCCAACACCCCTGTTATAAAGGGGGATTACAGTATTAATTTTATGTTTTTAGATTTTTAACCTCCTCCTTTTTTTATAGTATTTTTATATTTTTAATCTTCACCCATTTTTGGCTTATGGTTTTATTATTTTATATTTTTTAATTTTTCATTTCATTGACCTTTTAAGTTCTAATTACCTTTTTATTTTTTTCAGCTTTCTGTACTATTTATGTTTTTATTTTCTACTTTTGTATATTTACCTTTGTATCTTTATATATTCATTTTAATTGTTTTATTCACAATGAAACTTTTCAGCATTTTTCTTTTTAATTTTACCACGATAATTTTACCTGATAAGCAGCACGCTTGGCCTCGTCTTGCAGCCAAAGAGATCCAGTCCTGCTTCATCCACACCACTAGCTGCGCTTGATCTGTCATACATGAGAACAACGAATCACTCCAGCCGTTGCAGGTCAAGATCACTCACCATAGATGTTCAAAGTCTCCCTCCCTTTACCATGGAATGTAGACACATCACATCCAGTGAACGCATGAAAGTATGGTATTCCATTGGGTTTCTAGGCCCCTATTGCAGAAGCTATCCCAGGGACTGGAATCCATCGTACATTGGCTCCTTGGCCAACGGCAATCCACATGTTCTTAAGACCAATATCGTGTAAGTATGTCAGTACAGATGTTGCTACGACGAGGACGTCAGCGTAATTAGCTTTGATGATGAAGGACATGCTACCATCTGTTGTTGCATTCCTGGCCATGACGGTATGAAGGCACAGCATCAAGGGACGTATTTGTGTTGCCCGTTTGTGACAATGAGTGTGCTGAAATGATCACTTCAAATGGATCGCTCCTCTTCTGTGTTGCATGGTGGGCTGACCATACACACGGCACCAGCCACATCCTCAGTGAGGAACACATTTTTCAACCAGGAATAGTATTCCGTCAAATGTGACTGGATTGACTCAGGTGCTCGTAATAAATATCATAATGGTGTCGACGAAGCAAAATTTGATCTCTTTGCAGAGACCATACAAGTCAATTCCATCAACACATATAGTCTGCGGAGAGCGTGATGAGATCCTCTGTGACCAAGCTAATATCTCCAGGCAAGTCACCAGCAGTCCTGCTAACTGGGGGTGGACGAAGAATGGAGAGATATGGCAAATATGTTGGTCAAAATTATCCCCAACTATGGACATGAACGGAAAAGTTGTTCCGGTGAGAAGGATTTCAACCAGAGATGCCTCCCCACCCGTCACAACCATATGATTAGTTTGAAATTGGTACACCAAATATGTGAAAACAATTAATATATTATGTTCATTACAATATTATGCAAACACTTGTTTAGAGAATTCCCAAAATAATTAGAGGAATTCTTAATTTTGTCCCTGCGGGCTCGTGCTCCTCTTCAAATTACTCATGCCCCCGGTTAAGAACCACTGAGGTAGAAGAACATTCACATATGCACAGCTTTGAATACTCAGTCAGGCTTTCAGCAATTTAAACTGTTTAAATACAGTTATATTGGCGTTCTTTTCTGTTTATTTCCCAATAACGTTTTATTGGCAATACTTTTTGTTATGTTTCCATAATGTCATATTATATCACTACAATCATTATGCCAATGTAAACAAATACTCTAGCATGTTTTAAAACATGCAGATCGACACCAATAGCATTCAAAATGGCCAACTACACAAGCTTCTATGAATTTGGTGGCCAATAGGGCAGATTTGATCATAAACCTCTGGAGAACAAACACACACAATTACATGTGTGTATCATAATGCACAATTCCACTCAAATATTGATGTTATCCGCACCATTAGAATGCTTATATAATAAAGTTTCATCTTCTTTGGAAACATGTTTTAAAAACAATATTTGGCGGTGAAGAGTATATCCGAAGATTTGAGTTCCAGCATAGAGCTTCAATATACTGTCACATGGTAATGAGTGTTGAGCATGGACGATCTTGTGCCGGGGTGGAACTTAATAGAAAAAGGTTACCAACGATATCTGATTGTGAAAATCAAGAGCAGGTTGATGCAGCTAGGACATCAACAGAAATAAATTCAAAATGCGATAGAGAGGACGGAGAGTTCAATTTCCACATAGGAAGTGTATCTGCAATTCATCTGGGGTGGATCCTGAGAATCGGCCAGTCCAATGGGGTCAAAATGTGTACACATCAGTAGATAATGTGTTACGACAGATCTTTGCACACTATATGGAAAAGCCCTCCAAAATGTATGAGCAATACGTTGCTGAAATTAACCGATCCATAGTGCACAAGTGTAGAATGGGTTATTATCAAGACCCCAAGAGAGAAGAATAGGAAAGGATGTATGGTCCTGATCGTAAGGTAAAGAAACCTCCCGATGGTAAAGAACTTGAAAGGAGAATACATCCTTGGAGTTCTAATTCTCCATTGGATTTGATAGGTTTAGATGGTAAAAATGATGAAGATTGGAACGTGTTACTCCATTGTTGGACACAAATGGTAATTTAGAGTGTTAACGCCATCGTGAAATTAACCATTTAAGTTAATTTCACGATGGTGCTAACACTCTTGCGAAACCATCATGACCTGGTGATTCCTATCCCAGAGTTAATACTGACCACAGGGCAACCGCTGCATATGAGCAGTTGCTAAATTACCATGCCAGAATGTTGCTACAATTTGCATGATGATGCTAAAATCAGGAAAGCTGCACAAAAATACTTTTAAATTCAGTTGGTCAACGTGACATGTCTGTGAACGAATGTATGTTGATCTGTCATAATCAGTCATATGTTGAATTCAGTAAAGCCCCTAGAGTGGTCAATTTGAAAGCATCTAAAAAGGTAAACTAATTCCAGATGATGAAGTTTTACGTGTAAACTGTAATTGGCAAGAAGCCAGAGGAAAATCATGCCCATGTTACATACAATTTTATGAAGATTATCCAACTTTCAAGTTGAAGTATTCTAAACTCCCAAAAGATGTATCATTACGGGAATGTGTGGTGAATTTTGCAAATAAATGAAAATACAGATCTTCCAACAATGTGTTTCCCTATGTTATACCAACCTACAGATATATTGTTCACATAGGTAAACCCAAATATGTGGACTATTGTAAAAGCTTCCTGAAGATGGCCAAGGTTGTTTGAACATTAAACAATGTTGGTAAAGGGTTTGTTTCGTGTGGAGCTGAACTACGAGACATTGCTGAGAATTCAAAATTGTGTCCTTAGTTGGTAAAATATGAATTTGAGCAAAGTCAAATTGCGGTAAATGCGAGTACCAAAGAGAAACCGGTAGAGGGTGATGCATTTAATGAATTATATATAGAGAGATTAATCATGTTCCTAGAAAATTCACCAAATGATGACTGGATGGAATACCATTGTCTAGGTTTTGATGGTTCAGAGTTCGGCCAAAATAGGCCTACGGTTATGCTGTTGGAAATGATGATAGTGATGTTGATTTAGCAGCATCTGATATCAAAGAAGCACCGAGGTGGATTGAACCCTAAACGAAGGTTGCAAAGCTCACAAAGCAAGAGCAGTGTATGATGGATCCTACTGAATTGAATCATGAACAGAGAAACGCATATGAGTTTGTAATTCTTTTGATAGTCAAGAAGGTGTCTTTTTCTGGTAATACAACATGAATTTCTGTAAACATATCAGGTAGAGTTGGTTGTGGTAAAAGTTATTTTCTCAATTCCGTTGCTCAAAAGGCCATAGAGAAAGGTGGATTCACATTTTTGCAAAGGTCTGCCCCAACAGGTACATCATCTTTGATCGTAGAGCGTACCCTCCATGCCATGTTCATGATTCATGTACAAAGATCATCTACGAAGAAATAGTTACTTGATTTGACTAATGAACAACGCAGAGATTCGCAGGCGATCTTTAAAGAATGTGAACTCTTGGTGACCGATGGAAATTCCATGGTTGGTTCATACACATCATACATAATTGATAGAAATGCTTAGAAATATCCCGTCTAGTGGAGTATCTGTGATTTTAATGGGATAGCTCCGGTTGGTGATATAGCTTTGTTTAGTTCCAAGTCAGATGACTTTTCATTATTCCAGTGCATTGGAAAAACATTAGTTAGCATGTTTGATAAAACAATCATATTTAATGAAAGCATGACAACAAGGTGATGATCAAAAGCAGTTCTTAGAGGTTCTGGACAGAGTAGATACATTTACCAAAGATGATTGGTATTTCTTAAAATCAAGGGAATTATATGGAAATGGAGACAAACCAGAGAGTGAGACTACAGAGTTTTTAGACAATGCAGTAATGTTATGTTCCCTTAATTAGGACTTGGCAGAGCACACTAGGAAAATAATTAAAAAATACTCCAATTTCAAAACTCAAAAGCAAAACAGTTATCCCACAGTTGCTGGTTTATTATCTTCTAAAGCTCAGTGATTACCTAGTCAATTGTGGTTGCCAAAAGTGACTTTGACAACTCTTTGGAAAGAATCAGGTTTAACAAATGGTAAACAAGGTGTGGCCAAATACATTGTGTATGAAGGCAAGGCTAAGCCTCCAGCATTTCCGAACTTGGTAATTGTTCGGATACCCCAATACATTGGGACATATCTCGAAAAGCGTGTTCCAATTGTGCCAATTAAACAAGAATCGTATAAGGGCAAGGAGAATGCTTCCCTTAAGTTTGAAAAGGGATTGACTTATACTGCCATGAGTCGATGTAAAAAGATTGAGTTTTCATCCGATGAAAAGGTACCTGCGATGTGATTCGTTTAAAAAGGTCAAAATGAGTAAGGATCGTTTAAGACATGACCAGAAAGAAAGTTTGATCTAAACACATAATTGAGGTACATTTATATGGAGGCGAAGCTCCAGGTATTTATTTTCGTTATTCACTAACAAATGATACCAATACATGCAGGATATCAAGTAGGAATCACTCTCCTGTGTTTACAACAGCGCATTAACAGGTGAACAGATGTATAGAAACCAAAACAATGCACTGCCACAGGTTGGTTAGGTACCCCGGGAAATTTGAAATCTGTGATGAATCAATGAAGGAACCGGATTATAGATAGCCGGATAAGTGAACATCTACTGTATTATTGTTTTCCAATGTGAAGCAAATATCACGGAGGTTTTTTAAAGTACAAATGTGAAGAAACACCGCACATTATCGATTAACGATTAGGTTGAACTCTTAACAACTTAACAGTGGAATGCCTGTGGAATGCTTTTGCGTGTGTTACAACATTGGCTCTTCAGCAGCATACGATATAAAGAAACAGAAAGAAAAACTGCTATACTATTTGGCTGATAATGGCCCAAAGAAACAGATGGGTGTGAGGAAAACAATGAACGATGGAAGACAGTGGTTTAAGCTTCATACAAATGAAGGTTCTAACCAGCCTGAAAATATGTTGTAAGAACAAGCGAGAGTGTTTGGTTAAGAACTAGGTCTAGATTGAATGTTTCTGTTCACCTGTTATCTAACTTTTACTGATTTACATATGTTAAAGGTATGATGAGATGGTTAGCTATTGTTTAGAGGTAATCATTCTGTGATTCGGCGTTTTTACTAATCTGACACTTCTCAGGCTCCAATGGTGCCGTGTTAATGAAGGCTTGCTGTATTTTTAATATTCCAGAGATGAAAAACATTTCTGCAAAAGTACTATAATATCATCCAAAATACCCCATCCATTCTGTTGCTCTCGTTTCATCCTTCCCTTCTAGACCCCTTGGCTCAATATTACTCAGCCCAATTGTTAATCCACCACTAGGTTCACTGCAGAGACATTCACTAACAACCAATGTTATCCAGTATACGACACTGGTAATACCTTTCCAAAATCCGAGCGAATTGGAATTCTAAAATGTGTCCGGTCCCTAGGGTTACAAATAAGAGAGTGTGTACATGTAATGTGATAAAGAAAAACCCTGCTTCATTTGATAAACTCATTTTTACCTAATCTAACTGAAAACAATATGTTAATATGATATTCTTTTCATATTTAAATAATCTCTGTTTGATATGATAGAAAACCATATGTCAATATGACAAAACTAGAAGGTAATACTTTATAAAAAGGGACCCCTCTTTTTCCTTACATTCTGTTTAATATGCTAAATAAGTTCTGCTTAATCTGATAAAAAACAATATTTAATATTATAAAATATAATTTAGTGATGTAAAAATAAGACCCCTCCTTACTCCTTATTGAGACGGGTTGTGACGAACTATCGAACACTTTATGCATTCGGTCGGGACCTCGTTGACCGAATATGGTCTTTCACTGTATGATGCTATCTTCTTTGGGATGATTGGCCTTCATCTTTATTCGTGGGATTGGGGAAGAATGTTCACATGCACATATAAGGTACGATCACGATTGTAAGGATAAAGGTCTTTTTATTCTAAAGACTCGAAAATTGTGTTGGAGTAAAATCTAGTTCAGGCAGCAGAGAGTAGGAGATAATGAAAACCTTAATTGTGTTAAAAAGGTTGCACACTAGCGTATCAATACAAGGGAGTGCCCGCATGACGTCCTTGTCTTGTATTGCACTCCTTCTTTCCGCTAACAACTAAGTTGATTTCTTATCCGTTCCGTTTCTTTCTCTTCGTCTTGTTTTCGTGTGTAAATATCCATGTGTTACGTAATGTGTGCATTACATGCGCACGTACACTGGTTTGCACATGCGTACAGACCGTTTTCAAAGTATAAGGTAGTTGCTTTTATTTCTCTTCATGGGTTGTCCTGTGTTCCTTGATTTCGTTACAAAAATAGTTCATGTCATGTATATCTCTGTCTGTCTGTCTGTCTGTCTGTCTGTCTGTCTGTGTGTGTGTGTGTGTGTGTGTGTGTGTGTGTGTGTGTGTGTGTGTGTGTGTGTGTGTGTTTAGTAAAATATTTGTTTCGTTTGTTTCAAAAACCACATACCTTCTTGACGTTGGTTCAATTCTTCTCTATATGTTTCCCGTTTGCTTTGGCTGTGATGTCGTAGTGTCGTTGCTGGTTTGATCCTTCCTTTCTCATGTTCGTTTGCTTTGGCTGCGATGTCGTATTTCTTGTCCGTTGCGTCCGTTGGTGGTCGTTATTTCTTAGTTGCTAGAGATTGTGTAGGACCTCACTCTCTGGCCATGGTCGTCCAGAATTCGCGCGTATCTATGCAAAGATACTCTCAGTCACTTGCATCAAACAATAAGTCTGTTACGTAATGAGTGCACTGGTTTGCACATGCGTACAGACTTGCATTCGAAGGAATGACGAAATACCGTTTTCAAAGTCTAAGGTAGTTGCGTTATTCTCTTTATAAAACCATAACAAATACATTCAGTCGAAACATCGTAGCAGTTTTCGGTCTTGCCTCGAGACACAAACATCAACAAAACAAAGTAAGTCTCACAGAGAGAGAGGGCGGGGGATAAGATATCGTATTTTTCTTTCGCTACGCCTAATTAAACCGGCGTGCACATCTGACGAGGCAGGCCAAAGTGGCCTGCCTGTCACGACTGACCTACTGTCATTTCGAGGTCTACTTATACCAAAACAGTCTTTTCCGCCTCTTTATCCCTGCTGTCTATTCTTCCAGTATCTGTCTTCCTTTATTCTACATACAATTATTGTCTGTCTTTCGCTGTCTTTCTCCTTCCGCCTTCAATATATACGCATTTAATTTTAATAAATTACATCTGTTTATTCATCTCTCCTTTATCTGAATCTGTCTCCATTTCCTTCTTTCTTTTCCTTCCCATAGAAAATAGGTGTAAGTTTAACAATGTGCCTCTCTTGTATATATCTTAACTGCTTTTTTCCAGTGCGTGCGTTCATCTAGACTCCGCGGCAGACCTCTTAATCGGTCAACCCGTCACCTTGACCGTGGGAAATTATCTTACACCCATACGCATACACAAACAGACGTATCACATGTATATTCTCGTACAGTCACGCGCGTGTACATACATATACGTTTTCAAATATCTGTATCCCCGTATTCATTAACAGAGCGAACAAAAAATGAACGAATTCAATCACTAAAAATAATCAATGAACCCAATTATTAAATCTCTCCAACCAATAATGTTACACGTGTATTTTCCCTTTCTATTACTGTTTTGTTCTCTAGCGAATTATCTTCCAGTCTATTCTTTCTGGTTTCGTCTTGCTTCGAACATATCTCGGAAAATATTTGATTTTTCTGCTGTATTGTTATAGACAGGTTCACATTTCTAAACATCCAGGGTTTTCGAGCTCCTCGTGTTAAATATGGGCAGAGTAGTTAATGTAAGATAATGCGTAGATTCCTCGTTTTATCTTTTAAGGATTTGAGAGAAACGGTATCGCTGGGAACAGGAGATTAATGCTTAGAATTTGCCAATCGCATGACCTTTAGCCGGCCTTTTGAAATCTCTCTTCGGTGTTTGGCTCTATGTGCACGTTGCATTTACCCTCCACAACCCGACAGTCCCCCGTATTGTATATATATATCTCTCTATCCTCTCCCATGTGTTCGTTGTGGCATTTTTTGCCTTGTTGCTGACTTCATAGTTATCATTGTTCCTAGGTCATCATCAATGTTCCTAGCTCGATTGGCAACCGCCGATGGAACCAACAAAGAAAGTACACATGTAACCAAATATGTGCACTATGCAACACTGGCTGTCCTGTCGGCCAAAGCATCGTGGCCGGGACGGACATGTTGAAACCGCCTTACATAAAAGACAAGCCTTTTCAAAATGACTGACGTGTAACGAAATAGACTCAGATCAGGTTAACGGTGGCCAGTTGGGATGGTGGCTTGGTCAGATTTGAAATATGTGTCAAGCTGCCTGCGTGGCCGGCTGGGGTATCATGTTGTCAAAAAAAAACCGTTGGGAATTTGAAAAGTGGGAGGAGTTATGACCATTGGGTATATAAAGGCTAGATCGAAACAGTATAGTTAGTGGGGGTCAGGAGGCAGTGGGGCATCCCTGCCAAGCAGTAGCAGTAGCAGTAGCGGTAGCGGCCCTGGAAAGTGACCGACTCCTTTATAGAACGACATGCAACAGGATTTCCGTACCTCGACGAGATCCGCATGCCAGCCCAGAAATTGACCTGCGTGGTACGGAAATAAAGCGTATAGATATTTTAAGATCCGAGGATTTTGTCGTCTTTTCTCTCCACACACGTGGGAGTGTTTTCATTGTCCGAGAATGAATTTCCCTCCACTGAGAACATCGTCATCATCACAGTCCGCAGCCGCGGAGGAAAAATCATCGTCTCTCTCTCTCTCTCACTCTCTCTCACTGTCTCTCCCTCAACAAATCTTTCCCTCATGGCGACCAGAGAAGTAGCAGAAGTTCGATCGGCCGTTATGCTACAGACGTCACCTTTCATAAATGTGGCTCCGTGACCACAGGTAAACCAAAAATGGACAGGCCCCTTTTTTTGCTCTCTATTGTCTTCCAAAATGTTGCTTTCCGTATACTAAACTCTAATATGTTAACAACATTCTTGCTAACTAGGAATTTATAATCCTTAGAATATTGTGCATATTTTATACACAAATAAAATCTCTACTTGTTGCTTAGCTTATACTAAAATGTAACACCTCTTACATAAATAAAAAGCATATAATTGCCGGGAGAAGGCAATAGTTGTAGGATAGACAAGTGACTCAGTCTCTTCGTGTGTGTTTATGTGTGGGCCCACGTTTCGAAAACATTCCCCTTCTGCCTCGATAGACAATGGAACGACACTGGAGGCCTCTCCAGGGCGCAGCGTATGGAGATTTTGGAATGCCCAGTTGACATAATCCCCTTCTCGGTCTTGCTGATGTAACCCAAAGCAAATCGGGGTGCGTGCGGCATCAACTTAGCTGCAGGAGCTGCCTGAAGGATGTCAGATTTGGCATCCAACCTTCTTAAGGAGGCTCCATACCCTGGTTTGGAATCAGAGTGAATTAGTGCGAAGTGAACGTAAACAGCCTCGCCTGAAGTTTGAATAATGTTCGCCGATTCAATTGAACACGCCGTTAACCGCTACGCCACTCGCACCTTCGTGTGACCACTACGACGTCGCTTTCTGCCGTCCGAATATACACGGCACCAATTAACAACTTTAGTCTGTCGTTTTTAATTAGCCGCCTGCTTTCCTGGTGTCTTCTCGCCGGCCAAATACGTACAATGCCACCATGAAAAGCCGCTTCAAACGCTTTATCTCTTCCAGATACTCACATGGGCTCATAGCACGAAAATACAATTCAGTGTCTAAAGAGTATCTCCCGACATCCACATAATATGCTTTACTCACATCAAAGCATTTAAAACAGTGATTACCGAAGTGGGTGCTACCACCTCCTTGGGGGCGCTGGAAGTCTCAAAGTTGGAGGGGGCTCAAGGGGGCGTTCATTTGGGCAGTGGGAGACATGGGGTAGTGAGAGGAGAAAGGGTCAAAGAATAAATTGCTTACGAATATTGAGCCGGGTGTGGAAAAATTAGTCTCATCACATCAGGCCAATCCTACACATTAATTATTTCTATATTAATTAACCAAGTATTTTTGTACAAGTATATTTTAATTAATCAAGTATTTTTGTACAATTATATTTTTGGTTATAAAATAAATGCTTGAATTAAAACAAATTATCAAAATTTAATTTCCAGTGTATCATTTTTGACCGACTTTACGGCGGGGGCACTGATGAAATATTTTCTCTAAAAGGGAGCTGTAGTCCGAAAAGGTTTGGGAAACACTAGTATTTCTCAAGTGGATAAGGATGTTCCTGCTGTAGGATTTTAAAATGGCCCTCCATTCAGGCGAATCGAAGAGCAGGATCGAGCAGGCGTTCGAAAAGGCTGTCTACATGGAATATTGGCGAAACATATGTACCATGATAGGTCCGTGTGGTGCATCGCCAAGATACCGTTGTGGAAACTCCGGTACTTGACGAAACTGCAGTCGTTGGTTCCTCGGGTCACAGCTGAAAATGGGAAGGTTGGTCATCTCGAAAGATAATGAGGCAATGCGAAAAATAGATTTTTAGAAACTGCCCGATAAAATGTGAAGACACAAAGCGAATTACTATTTTATACATCTAACCCTCGCGCACCCCATCCTATCGCCGTCCAGTGGTCAACTCCCGCTGATCGTAGTAGCAAACCGCCTGGTTCTAGACATTCCACGTCTACCCTGTGCGGCTACTCTCTACTGACTGACTTCCCCCCAAAACCCAAAGGCCTCCCCTTGCTCCCAATCAACTCCCATCGAATCCACACTTTGTCCCAAGCTCTGCCACCCCGGGTGACCTGCATTGGGGGAAGACCTGCATTGGGGGAAGACCTGTCTAAGCCACATTTTCTGAGACACTTGTTTCTTCTATACTACCCTGCCTAAAACGCTCTATCTCTACTAACCACTCCACCACTCTGCTACACGAGCAGGCGTTCGAAAAGGCTGTCTACATTGGAATATTGGTGCAACACATTCTTCTTACATCCACATTCCACCACGTGTTTTTGTTATTTTACTTTTGGGGTTCTGCTTTATGGCTAATTAGTTGTGTTTTTACAACAGGTACTAGTGGTTGTTGTATGAAATCAGGTAAAAAAACAGAATCCCATATGCTGATTTTCAAGGCATGCATAACATCACAACTTGGAAAATTGATGCATCATAATATTCCTACATATATTTTCTCTGTTTAGCCATGTACTCTTTTAAACTAAGCCTAGTAAATAATTGCATACTTTTGAAGGAATTTGAAGCTTCTGTAATATAGTGGACCTACATTTGACATTTGACACTTTTCAAAAAATCTATGTTTTTTGTTACGCCTGGCGACAATATGATGTATGTATAACATTCATGAATGTTCCACACAATCGCTCACAAATGTTAAAAATGGCCCACACAATGTGAGCTAGTGTGTGGACCTTTACAATGTACAATCGGGACCACATTCCATATATTGTGCTATGTGTTTGAAGCTTCTGTAATATAGTGGACCTAAATGTTACACTTTTCAAAAACTCTCTGTTTTCTGTTACACGTGGTGACGTCAGGTATACAATATGTATTACTAATTAATTCTTTCAACAGATGTTTTTTTCTTTTCTTTTCTTGGCACAATGTGGGGAATGTGGTCCCGATTATGAAGTTCCATACACTCGCTCACTCGATGTTAAAAACGGTGTACACATATAAACAATATAATTTATTCAATGCAATGACAATATAATGTATGTATAAACTTCTGTTTTCCTTTCATGAATGTTCCACACAATCGCTCACTCAATGTTAAAAATGTGCTAGTGTGTGGACCTTTACAATTTACAATTCGGGACCACATTCCATAAATTGTGCTATGTTTTAAAGACAGAATAACTAAATTCGTAGTTTTAATTTGGATAAAACAATCGACGTAACCAGGTGTAACAGAAACAAAAGTAAAAATAACTTTTGGAACGAGTGAAATGTTGGTCCAATAAATTACAGAAGCGCCACATTTTGTAGGGCGGTGTGTAGCTTTTACGGATATTGCGAAATAATGTTAAAGAATTTACTCAAGTTATACACATAACAAAACTAGAAAGAACCATTGTCACTATGATTTGATTGAAATTCATTGAGGACGTGTTGAGATGTTGTGTAAACAGACAGACAGACAAAGATGAGTGAATACATATACGTCTTCAAAGAAGGTTAAAAACAATCAGATTAATTCAAGTTCCGCACTTGAAAGATCTGACCAACGAGAAAATGAGCCACGCCCCGCAACTCTAACCCCACTCTGTTTACGACGTGAGCGTTAACCGATTGTTATGTTCTAAGATAAAGAAGTCAACAACTTCTGATACTGAGAATCCATATAAAGCGGAAGTGTTTGGGAAGGGGGGTCCTTTGGTCTTCTTTTTTTCGTATTCGTCAGATCACTCTGTGAGTTCCTTTGCCAACAAAGTGCCTTTCTTCCTTTATGCATCCGTTCCTTTGTTTAGATCGATGGCTTTTCTATTTATCTGTTTGTGCGTATCTTTCAGCCTGCTTATATCTATTTTTCCGTGGATTTTAAACACTTTTCTTCAATATTTTATTTTGTTTTCATACGTACTTTCTTACTTTTTTCTTAATTGCTCTTCATTTCTCTACGAGTTTTGTATTTTGTTGATTCGTAATTATAATGCTGTCTATCATATCTATCTAACTATCTAGAAATATATCTCATTGTTCCTTATCTATCAATCCATATATCCCAATCTGCCCATATCTATCTATCTATCTATCTATCTATCTATCTATCTATAAATATATATCATTGTTCATTATCTATCTATCCATCTATCCCATTCTGCACATATATATGTATGTATCTATCTATCTATCAATCTAAGCCTCTCTATGTCCGTATCTTTCAGACCGCTTATATCTATTTTTTCTGTAGATTTTAAACACTTTCCCTCAATATTTTATTCTGTTTTCATACGTTCTTTCTTATTTTTTTCTTAATTGCCATTTATTTCTATACGTTCTTGTATTTTGTTGATTCGTCATTATAATGTTTTCCATACTCATATTGATTAGTAATGATACTGTTCATTTTATCCACTTATCAATCCAAATAAATATGGAAGCAGGTTTGATTATTCACCCAATAGAAACTGGCACGTGACGTATTCGTCGCATCACTCTGTGAGTTCCTTGGCCAACAAAGTGCCTTTCTTTCTTTTTCTTATACATATATATATATATATAT
>VCCN01000724.1:3225016-3240223 GCA_006491835.1 Architeuthis dux
TTATTTCTGTGGAAAACTTGTGAACTAGTAGAATTTGCATTGGTAAATGTTAGCCCAATTTACACACTCATTTAAAGATTTCACCAACAAGATTCTATTTGGCTGATATCAATACCATTTTCGGGATGTATACAATTTTGAGTGAGTTTTCGTATGAGAAGGCTATTTTGTAAGAAAGTCTTAAGGAATATTTTTTCTCAAGTCAACCCCACCACCTATTTTATTTTAATAACATCTCAATAAAATATCCTTTGGATCCCCCAACAAAATATAGTTCTATAAAGTGTTGTCATTAAATTATTAATGTCTGTGCTTCTTGGACCTTCTTGAATCCTTAGGAAACCTTGTTATTCAGAAAGGATGGTATTCTACTTATCGATAAATATATTTTTCGTCCTTATCTTTAAAAATGAATTTTGAATATTTTTGTTTATTTACGTACAATACATTTTGTCAGGTACGATAGCGCGTAATTCAGAAATGTGATTTACCTCCCCTGGCATTTATCAATAAGTCCTCAGAGAATTGTGATGAGCTGTTGACATTTCCTGTCATCCACTAAAAATCTACGCGCTAACAGTGAATATGGTAGGGGAGCTAACAACTCTATTACTTGACCTTTGAAGTGTATTCCGCCGTAAACGACATCACTGGTGAATGCATGTTTCACTATATTTTCCGTGAAAAGAAAGTAATACTTTCCCTAAATCCAGTCAATTAATCATTAACTTAACTAATTTCCTTCGAATCAAATTTCTCTGGGGTCAATTCTATTTTTGAAAGTCGACTTCATTCTTTCGGTGAGGGATCAGTCAATTTTGGCGTAATCGATACAATTTTAGTCAAAAACGTAAACACTGACCTAATCTGCTCAGAAATCCTCTGTGATTACGCAAAAGTATTCTTCTGTTTTTACGACTAACGTTATGCTATTTTCTTACAGTTATAACCAAAATTAAACTTTCAAAGAAGATATTTAATTATTGCAATATGTAATGAATACGAGACGAGATATTTGCTTGTGGAAAGCTTTATTCAACTTACATGTGATTACTAATCATGGAGTCTAACGTACCTTTCTTTATATAGTAATAGGAGATTTCTAATAAGGGGAAGTAATCACTTCTGTTTCCTTTGATATACAATGGGAGACCAGTTTGATTACTTTATTACCACATTATCCTCCACTGATGTATTTATTCGTAGGGGATAACATCCTCCTAATGACCAGATATCCCGCGGGTCCTTTGAGGGCGCATGGGTGGCTCATATGCGGCAGTCATCACCGGCATGGGTTCTTCTGAGGTTGATGGTATCTCGGGACTGTCCTGCCTGTCTGGCTCTGGACCGAAAGACCTTGATCTGAAATGTTTCTGCTTTCTTCGACGCTCAGGCCGCTCAGTGTCTGAAGATGTAGTATTAATATCAGAGTTTGGATGAGACCGCTTCTGTGGCACCGATCGGTAGTCAGAACTAGAGTCGTATTGAACCCCGTGAGACTGATCCGATCGTGATGGTGTAGGTTCAGGATTTGACGTCTACGGGAGGTCTACGAGTGGCGTATAGGAAGCATTGTCGTTAGGGCGGTCTCTTCCGTCTGAATGTCGGACTAGTGCATAATGAGGGTTCACTACAGTCAACTCCACCTCTAACCTCTAATTGGTCGTGTTTACTGTACCGAACATGGCGTTTCAGTAACGCTGTTCCAGGTAATGGGAGCCAGGCGGGGAGTGGGGTACCCGTTGAGCTTCGTCGTGTGAACGAGAAGAAGCTCTCATGCGGAGTCGCATTTGTCGCGGTACATAATAGTGTCCTGATGGCGTACACGGCCTCGGGGAGGAGACCTTCCCAATGGTCGATCAAACACTTACGATTTATGGCAGCCAACTGTATCGTCTTCCAAATTACGCCGTTGTATCTTTCGCTCTGTCCGTTGCCTTTGGGGTTGTAGTGTTTTGTTCGGCTTGTGGCTACTCTTCGTTCGTGCAAGAACTGTTTAAGTTGCTCCGACGTAATGGCGGATCCACGGTCTGAGTGGATGTACGCGGGCACTCCAAAAACGAGAGCAGAGACCTTGGATTACAGTTGTAGCCGTTACGCCTTGGAAGGGATTGACAAAGGAGATCTTGAATATTCACTGATAGTTAACATATATTTGTTCCTCGTTTTTGAGAGTAGAGGGCCCTTAAAATCCAAGTTAAGCTTTTCAAAGGGCGATGCAGCTATGGCACAGTCGGATGCATCCGTCTCTACTACTAGAGGAATAGAAGGATCCGCACCTGAAATAGCGGAATTAGCGATGTCCCTTTTTAGCTTCTCAAAGGCTTTGATGGCGGAAGAGGGCAGAAGAAAACTATTGATTCGCATCAATGGGCGTATCTCTTCAGAAAAGGACGCAACCTACTGAGAGCAGTGGGCGTACATGCCCATGGCTCGTCGTAGGATGGGCATGTTACCAGGGATTGGTAATTCAAGTAGCGGTTTCAGTCGCCCGGGGTCCGGTGTCATTGCGGCTTTGCTTACGGTGTATCCCAGTAGTTTGATAGGTTGTAGAGCGTATGAGCATTTCTTGCTGTTAAAATTAAAGTTGTACTTCTCGACGGCAGACATGAATCGTATACGGTTGTGCTCGTGGTCAGCATGATCTTGGTCACGTTATCGATATATGCAAAAGTACCTTCCAATTTCTAGTTGGAGATTATGTTATCCATAATCATTTGGAAGCTGTCCACCCTGTGTGTTACCCCAACACTGGTATAGGCGACCACATGCCTCGAATGCCGTATAGGGTTTGTCTCCCAACATACTAGCTACTTGAGGTCCAAAGTGCTGAACATGCAGTTTTTGGCGTTCTCGCCAATCATTTCGTCGATGCGCGGTAGCGGGTATGCGTTCAGTAGGGTGAATTTGTTGATTGTCTGCGAATAATCAATGACCATTTTTTAAATTTTTTAAATTTTCGGCGGCCGTTACGAGGATATGGGCTCTCCATGGAGACTCGGCTGTCTCTATAATCCCTTTTTCAATCATTTGTGCCAATTCCTCTTTCATTAACTGCCTGTCTTCGTGTGTATACCGTCTCGATTTTACTGCTATTGGTTTCCAATTAGGAGCCAAGTTGGTGAGAAGTGACGGGTACTGCACCTTGACCGCCGCCAGTCCGCAGAAGTTCAGGACCGGCTTGGGACCACCAAAAAGGATTTCGACAATAATGTTGTTGAAGGAAGTCATGGCCCAGTATCCGATTACATGAAAGGATAATGAGGGATTCGCCATGGATACTCGGTTGGAGCAAGGAAAGGTTCTTCATTGGTTCGCCTTCACAATGCTAGCATCAATGAAACGTTCTGAACTGCCTGTGTCAACTAGGGCATTGATAGGCACTTCATTGATTTTAATTCTCACACTCGTTTTTGAAAGACAGTCAGGGATCGCGGCTGATACGGACATCGGCGCTAGGGTAGCAAGAGTAGTTGAACGACCACTTTGAATAAGAACTTTAGAAAAATGGCCTTGCTTACCACACTTGTGGTATTTAGCGTCTCGAGCTGGGCAGGACGAACGAGAGCTGAGGCCACTAAAGTATTATTTATGTCCAGCCGAAGCGGTAGTAACAGGTTGTTCGAGAAAATCCGAAGAGTGTGTAGGAACATTATAAACAAGAGAAAAGTTTTGAACATGAGGTGCGTGGCAGAAATAGCCGCTCCAAAGGTCTCTGGTTGCAGATACGAGACAGACTGTTTTTGTGCCAGGTCTAATGTTAGGGCTTGGTCATACGCCGTTGTTAGGTCTAATTTCTTATTTTCCAGCAGTCTTTGCCTTATTTGGTTAGACCGTATTCCGTTAATAAGAGCATCTCTGATAAACACATCTCTGACTCGCGACTTGGAGTTTTCAAAGTCTGCAAGTAATGTTAAAGGCTTTCTTCTGGCTGTTGTTGCCTGGTAACAAGTAAATGCCAAGCGAAAATAGTATTTTTTCTCTTTATGAACATTCCTTCCAAGATGCCAGCGGCAGTTTCGTACTCTTCACAGTTAGAGATATTCCTATAAATACGGGTAGAGACATTGTGAAGTAGTAGTGTAAATTTCTCTGTACCTGATAGTCCCGTAGTCGAGGAAGATTCTAGAGCTGTCAAAAATCTTTCGAACAATCTCCTCCAATGGCGCCATTAATCTCTAGAGTCTGAATCAAATGTATCAATATCCAAACTTTCGTGCTTTAGATATTTTTCCGTTGTAAGTTGAATAAATTGTAATGAATAAGAGATGAGAGATTTGCTTGTGGGAAGATGTATTCAACTTACATGTGCTTACTAATCATGGAGTATAATGTACCTTTCTTTATATAGTAGTAGGAGAGTTCTAATATGAGGAAGTAATCACTTTGCTTTGGTGCCAAAAGGGCGACCTTTTTGATTACTTTAATACCACACATAGACCAACAAAAGTCACATTGCTTACTAATACATGGAGTCTAAAGTACCTTTCATATTATATAGTAGTCGAGGAGTTCTAATAAGGGGAAGTAATCACTTCGTGTCATGTGGTACCAAAAGGGGGACCTTTTTGATTACTTGATTACCACACAACCCGAAAAATAGTCCGGGAGGTTTGCTATTGTAAAGCAGAGAAGCAATTGTCATTAATCTATATCAGAACACTAGTTGAGCGTCCCTAGACCCACAATATCAGCTTGTGTCAGATATTCACAACAATTTACATTTCAAAAAAGTATAAACTTAATTTTGAAAGGGCACGTAGGCTTGGGGGATGATTGCAGGATGTTTTGAGTGACTACAAACAACCGTATTACTGCAAACGACGAACTTCGACCTTCGACATCGAGGCATGCAAACATGGAAGATTATTTCTTCGGTTGGGAATGCCCAAACATTTCTCCCATATAACAATGGTAATTGCTTGTTCACTCTAAGTCATTTTTCATAGCAAAGGAAACCTGTACAAAGGTGAACCTTTGAAAAGCGAGGGATAAATGTAAGTAAATAAAACACTTTATTTGACAAAGCATGTGGCCATTACATCAACTATTAAGTACGCCATGATTGAAAGTGTTTTGTGATAAGGCACACCATCTGTCGAGTCAATATTCACGAACCATTAATATCATTGTGTAATGAATGCCACTCTTCAGTCGATCTGTGATAAAACAAAGCACTGCGTAATAATGTTCTGGGGAGCGTGGTTTTTGATACTGGGAAATTGTAGTGATCGTTTTCCCTATTAGCAGAATTTTTCCCGAAGCTACTTTTTGTCATCCATTCTTTCTTATTTCATGTTTTATATTTGTCTTCTTCGTTCTCTGTCATGTCATGTTGGTTGTTCAGGGAAATTTGAACTTGAAGAAATAAAATCTACTTACCCTAAAATCTAGTTTCCACCGTCCCCTTTGAAGTAGTTCCTATCGGCATGAAAAGAAATACCCCAGCGTTTACGTCAAGATTCCATACATTGCTGGAAGTCCAAGAATGTAAATGTGTCAAGAATCACCGTTTATTTTGCCTGGATCCCCACAATCACATTAAAACAACGCCCTCCCTTTCACCCGGAATTTCATTTTGGGGGATGAGAAATATCAGATAGGTGGATGGGGAACCATGTTCCCTCTATTCTCTAGTAGTCAGTGTGTGCAAAAATATTATGTTGCACAAGTTTCTCATCCTGTGACAAAAGTATGTGCTCACTGAATGCTTGTCCACATGTAAATTAACTCTTGCACAGCCTATCTCCCATGGTTAATAAGACTATGTTGGCATGTTTTATTATAATACGTGTTTGATCGCATTAGTTAAGATTCTATTATATACTTTGAACGACATTTTTCAGTTTGTTGTTCCATTTAAAAAACACTAATGAGTATTTCTTATTTTTATGTGATGCTATTTCAAAATAATTTAAAAACAATAACGTCCATCAATTCACATGTATGTATTATTGTTATGATATCTAAAGGTTATCTCGAGGTCAGACACCTGTGCGAAAATGTAAGTGAACCTAGTCACCTCAGTAAATAGGTATATTGCATCAGTGTTTTAAACAGGATGGGACCGGTGATTGACATCGTGATTGACACCACGTAGGCCTTAGAGAAATATATAAAGCAGACCCGAATAGAAAGCTCGGGGGGACAGAAATCTCGACACTCAAAGAAGAGACAGACATCAGCGGAGCCGTTAAGGCCGGAGACCGCTGTCCCTCTTGAGGACAGACTGGCGGTTCTCCTTATCATCTCTCTCCCACTCTTCACTCTCCGTCCGACAAAGATGTATGTTGTGTAATACAAATATGTCCAGATATTCTTATAAGCAAGTCTTCGAGTTTCCTTTCTATCCAAGTCCAGGACACCCCACTATACAACATTATTAATTTTGCTGGGAATTGTTAAATCAAAACTCGTTCTACTCATTCATTACTATCATTTTACATCAGCTTAGAGGGAACTATGGTGGGGAATGACTCAGGGGTTCTTCATGAACATACGGAAATAGACATTGGTCAGCGCTTAAACACTCTTTTTTTACGTCTTGATTGACAGAGAAAGGAAGTTATTTTTGGACTAAATAGTCACTGGCGATAGAAAATTAAAAACAAATGGAAAACAGGTATGTTTAGTCACTCAATAGAAACCGTCACTTGATCAACGTATTTTGGCAGCATCACGTGTTGTTGTTGGTCAATTAAATAATTGGAAAATGGGGTGATCAATGAATTAGTTACTTCTCTCGCATTTTGTTGAGCAGAGATCACCAACCAAAACAAAACCCAAGGGATCATTTTATCATGAACTTAGATTGCAAACTGAACACGCATCTAAAAACTATTCAGGGGGGAATTTTAAAAAATACGTTTTTCTAGTCATAATAAGGAGATGTCACCCCTCTAGCTCCATTGGTGCAGGATTTACGCCTGATAAATAGCCAGCCAGCTAAACATCCAGACCAATTTAACAACTGCAGAAACCTATGTTGACAGTTTTGATTGACGGTTTCTAACTTGCGGCCAATAAATAACCATAAACACATTATCCATTGTAATTCGGCAATTTCCATCCGAAAACTGATTAAATTCACTGAAGTCCATTTCAATTTACTCTTGAGAACGCTTCTCTCTCATGGGACTGCTTCATAATAATGAATAATACAACAAAAAAATCGATCAGTTATTGCGAGGTTTTTTCAACAAGAAATTGACGATTGATTTAAACAAAACAAATTGAAAATAATCCACAAACATTTTTTGTTTTCGATCAAAATCGATCGTTGTCCCCAACAACGGTTCCTTGGCAGTAATTCGCCAATTCCCTTCCAAAAGAACCACTTAAATTCACTGAAGTCCCCTTCAATTTACTCTTGAGTACAGAACTCTTCCTTCTAACGATGTTGTCTAGATGCTTTACAAATGTTAATCCGCCGAAGAAGAGTAGAATAAATAGGCGGTGTGTGGATGCATCATATTGGGGCAATAGTTAGCAAGCTAGACACACAGACCATCGCTACTGTAGTGAGTTCGATCTTCCCTTCACAAACATAACCTTGTGCCAGACTTAGTGAAGCTATGTTTATCACCTTTTAAAGGTCCTTTGTTGGAGGTAAGTCTTCCCCGGGTAAGCGTAAGGTCATGGGCCTTACTCGTGTTGGCAGGGGGGTGAATAAATGCTTTCCCAAAAGTATTAGTGCAAAGTGAACGCAGATTTTGAACTCTCCTCCACGAACACATTCCCTGTGCCGTTAACCCTTCGGCCAACTGCACCTTCATAAGCTAAGTTTAGCTTATGCATCAATAGAAAGTGTGTCATAAAGTATCCCTCTTCAAATTATTCAACTGTAGATATGCCATTTTGAAACACGAAGTCTTTCTGTTCAACCTTTTGTCCCCGGCTTTCGGAATAAAATCGGGGACTATCATTCGCTATGGATGTCTGTCGTCGTTGTCGTCGTTGTCGCTGTGTCAACTGGATAACTTCGATATACCTTTATATATGTCAATGAAATGTTGTATGTGAGCTTGTGGAGATATTCTACCTGGGGGATGGTGGGTTATGGCCAATGCTTTTGTTTACAATTGGGACAATTTCTCAAATCTTGGCTGATTTTGCTGAGATTTGGAATTGTAGGTTCAGTTTCCAATGGAAGTTTATGATATATTGATCATTTAGGTTGTGTCCAGTAGCATCCATATTTACCTAATAATTTACTATCTTACTATAATTTACCTAATCTCATATGAAGTGCCGTTTGACGCGGACTCCGTGACTCAATTTCAAACTCTGACTGACACTGAGACTGGCAGTCATGCACTTGGGAAAGGCATGAATCTGTCTCCTCCCCTTGTCTATGGAAAAATCGCAAATGGCGAAGAGTGTGACACTGATTTGGGTGTTTATCGTTTTTAAGTCTATTTCACAAATCGTAAACTTCGAAGAACTATCCGAGCCAGAGATACTTCTGATATGTGAAGATCTGGCAAAGAAGGCTGATGTCGTAGCTATCTGATTTCCATCTATGTGTTCTGACATTTATATGTATCTATGTAACTGGACTTCGCCCAGCCCTAACCATTCATAGCAGAAACGTGTAATGTTGCACACACACTCCCCTCAGTGAGTAGGGAAATGTTGTTTTTTTAAAATTTCCCCTCATAAAAAGGGAGGGGGTTCAATATGCACTGTAAGTTTATGCTAAATTGGTCACTAGTTTGTTCCCGCTTGGCTTTTGAAAATTCAGTTCTTTAGTAATCACAGGCCAACTTTTTAATTGATCCCCTCCAACACAGCATATATGGGTGGTAGTTATTCATAATTTCTTCCGGAATGCTAGTTTTATTAGTTTTTCCCTAGATCTGTTTAGACAAAAAGTCTCTAGAGTTCGTAGGGAATTTGAAGATTTTCAACTTATTACTTCTTTGCTTAAATGATCTGCATCTTACTGTAAGTCAATCTAAATACTTATTTTATTTTGAAGCTTCTCATTTTCTTTCTTTGCCAAAGGGATCTGATAATAATGATCTTGAACCACTAGTAAAGGTTTAAAAAAGAAATAAAAGCCATGTATTCGCAAACAATATGAATAACACTGGACAGTCTAATGTATCTTTTAATAACCGCCCGTGCTTCCCCAAAATGATGTATTACTCCCTCACCTTTTCCTGTGCCAGTTTTGCCTACCCACCGAAACGAAAAGAAAACGGAAAGAAATGGAAAGAAAAACAAGAATATCAATTACTCTATTACTTACCTAAAGAGGGGATATTGTTCTAACCTTGAATCACTACTAAAGGTTAAAAAAATGAAACCATGGATTAGAAAATCACTGTATTACACCCTCGCCTTTTCTCTGCCCCCTGCCCCAGAACACCAAAGAAAATGAAGCAATGTGACAAAAAGAAAACATCTGGAATTCCTTGCAAAACAAAGTGCAAGCAAAACAACAACATAGAAACAATCCAAATGGAACTATTTCCGAAGCTGCTATACTTTTGGACAGTGAATGTTCCCAAAGAGGCTGTACAACACTTTCAAGAAAAATTAGAATTAACCATTGACTACGAATCTGATTTTGTTATGAATCTTGATATAACCGATGGTATTTCAAATAATACACCTTGTATTGCCAAAAAGTATCAAAGTCATTCTTGCAAGGGCGACATTGTTTGAGTTGATCTTCAAGATAAAAGAGTTGGTAATGTCTGGCGTCAATCCCATGCTTCTCTCTACACCCACGATTGTCCCAGACATTGGTTACCATTACTGAGACATTCTATCCGCTGTTCCTCGCACCATTTTACTCGAAAGCAATTTCCCTTGAGACCTTCCAAATCCCGAACAGTGAATAGAACTCAGGGCGCAACTCTACCTAAAATTGTGTTTGACCTCTCTGACAGAAGAGGTAATACGGCTCATTGAGACTATATTGCCTTCTCACGATGTCCCACCAAATCTAATGTTTTTATATTGAGAGAAGAGAGTTTAGCTAAATCGAAAATTCGTCGGAACGATTAAGAACGTTGTGTATTACGATGCCTTGTCTCTTTGATATAAAAGATGAATATCACACACAACTCCTGTTCTTAAATGCTCGATCCATTTTGGGTAAGTTTTCTGCGCACTAGAATGACTGGAATATCAAAGGATGTGCCATATCGGGAGTAGTAGACACAAGATTCATTGAGGGTAGAGAGCGATAAATGTCATCATTTGATGTAGAGGGCCTGTTTTTCTCCAATGATCAGTACACTATGTTGCAATTTATAATAAAGTGACTCATGAGAACAGCTGGAAAAAGACAATCTATTTGTGAGGTGAACCTCAAGCTTCAATGGTTACCCTGAAATATGTAAATGTCTTTAACATGGAGGATGTCAGTCATGCTTTACTTATTACTTTTGTATGCTGTCTCGAAACTCTCCAGCTTCAGTATATTCAGAGATTGCATCAAATATGCAAAGACATTTGGAAGATATCCTCCATCCATGTGGGATCACGGGTGATTTTAATAAAAAACCCTGGAAAAAGCCCACGAATATTTCACGAAAAATTACAAGACCTTGTAATCCTACTCATAATTTAGGTAGTATTTTGGAACACATTTACGCTAACTTGAATACAGATTGGATCCAATTTGGTGTCCTTGACTCCATAACTAAAACAGACCATCGACCTATTTACCTGTCCATGAAGATCTATCATCAATGCTAGATAATTTGTGAACTTCAGATAAAACTTCAAATTTCAGCCAAAGCTTTAACCAAAACTTCAAACCTTTTTAGAATATGGTTTTACACCCATGAGCTTGCTTCCTACTTTATCGAAAATCTTGAAAAAAGCTGCAAATATACAGATTGTTGCCTATCTTCAAAAATATTATTTGCTGAATCCTTTTCAGTCTGCCTAGAGGAGTACAGAGTTACGCACCTTAAATAAAATGACCACCGATGCGAAGCGCTTGATTGTTTATATTGGTTTCACAACAATGGTTACGTAAACTGAACGGCCCTGTTTACATGATAGATTTATTATAAATCCTTATCGGTCGGCATACCAGAGTACATAGTTACGCACCTTAAATAAAATAACCACCGATTCGGAGCGCTTGATTGTTTACATTGGTTTCACAACAATGGTTACGTACACTGAACGGCCCTGGCTACATGATAGATTTATTATAAATCCTTATCGGTCTGCATACCAGAGTACAGAGTTACGCACCTTAAATAAAATAACCAGCGATTCGAAGCGCTTGATTGTTTACATTGGTTTCACAACAATGGTTACGTACGCTGAATGGTCCAGTTCACATGATAGATTTATTGAATATTGTAAAAAGTAAATGGAATGTGGTGATTATTTTTACAGGGAAGTTATTTATGGCTATTATTCGGTTTATATTAATCTGATCACACTCTAAATTGATGCGGATCGAATTTCTATGCGTGCTTATTTCATGAATTGAACAAGTTTTCTGTTTTATATATAATGTATATGTGATATCTACACAATGTGTGCCTTTCTTATGCGCTCTCAACTTCTTTTTTGCTCACTCTCTGTTACTTTCGCCCGTACGCCCTTCTCTCTCTCTCTCTCTCTCTCTCTCTCTCTCTCTCTCTCTCTCTCTCTCTCTCCCTCTCTCTCTCTCTCAAACGTCTGCCGAGACATTTTTTACAACATCTTGATCGTATACCCTCCGGTCTTTATCGAATGTTCTTTGTTCTGGAATGTAAATATTTTTTTTAATCCCAATGATTTGTCGATTATCCCCCTAAGCAAGGAATACAAACAAATATTTCACACGCTATATTCCCCGACCTTTCCTTGACCTACCTTAGCAGTAAAGTCTACCATGAGTAGTGTGTAGTTAGTCTTCTCTCTGTCCATTATCCTACTGATGTCGTCATAAAACTATCCAATGTCTTGGTCTGAGCTTTTCGAAGTTGGCGCGTAGACCTTTAGTGTGTATCTTTGGCTTAATCTAACTGTTATCCAAGCTATTCTGTCTGATATACTGTCAAAATGTTATTATTGACTAGGAATCCCACACCTCTGAATGTTTTATCCTTTCTTCCTTTATAATAAAATATATGGTTACTTATCTTAAGCTGTGGATGTTGTCCAGTTCAATTTGCAGTTGGTCTAGTCTATGGTCCTCAGCTATGCCACGAACATTGTAGGTGTATATCTTCATGTTGTTTAATTGGTTTAATGTCCAAGACATTGTCTTGCTATGACAGTGTCTGCTCGCATTCGAGGGCACATTTCCAGCAGGCACACGAAGCAATAGGAAGGTGGTGGCTAATTTACCTCACCCGTTGCCAGTATTTTCTGGTGAGCATTTCGATTGGTGCTACCTTATTCGCCATGTCCCTATATATCTACAGGTGTCTCTATGGTCGACGCCGTCCCAGACAGTACTCCATATATCACTTGGGGACGTGTGGGGTAGCAGAGAGATCCTACCACACTCACATTCTTTTTTCTTTTATTAAGGTTATTTCGCTATAAGTATAGTATCTTTGATTCGTGGTGTTTATCCATAAATTGGTAGTTGGGTGTTGTTAGGTAGATCATAGCTCTCCCTTAGTGTTTCCAGATCCTTTTTCTTCCTCATTCTTTCGACAGTTCCCCGAGTCCATACAGCTTATGACTGTTGTCAAACAAGTGTTGAATTCTGGGATTTATAATCGAAAAAGTACAATCTGGATAATACTTATCTATTCTCTCTCCTTCATTGAGGTCGGACTTCAATGAATTATTTCATTACAAACAAAATATTTGCGAGCAGTTGCCATGTTTGGCAAAATATAAAAAATAAAAAATATTGCCGTCCAAACGTTTGTGTATGCATCTTTTTTCGTAAATTTGAGCTACTCTGTCACAGATTTTCATTGTTTCGGTTATTATTTTTGCTTTTGGTTGATGCTTTTTTCCCTGGTTATTCTCGATATCTTTATTTTGGGCAGTATAAGATATCAATACAAGCAGAGACAGAGTAGGGCCATCATAAGATAAGAAAATTAATAGCTAAATAATGAGAGAAGAGAAGAGACAAGGTAGATGGAACTTTATAAAAGAAGGAGACAGATAAGAAGTAATAAAACAAAGAAACAGAAAGAATTGCCCAGAGAGAATCTTTTGGCACACCCACGAATACAGGAATGGACAAGAACATCAACAAATCAAACGATTGAAAGAAAACTTTTTTTAGTATAAATTGGAACTTTTATCTAATGTATCCACTTGAATAATCCAGAGAGTGAAACTAGTTGTACAACTCGTTGTGGATAAATAAAGAAATATCATTTATATATATAGTCTCTCTATATATAAATGATATTTCTATGTCTAAAGTACAGAAAGAAAAAAGATTAGTTGGGGAGTATGGGCCAAAAAGAAAAGAAAAGAGGTCGCGGGGTGGTAAGGTCCAAAAAGAAAAAAAATGTGGTTCTGAGGAGGGGGGAGAAAAGAATGTTTTTTCATTGCCTATGTCATGTATGGCAGTAGTACCCCCCTCCACACCTTTGGACCTTAACTTCCTCGTCCCTTTTTCTTTCTTTTTGGACCTTAACCACCCCCACGCGCCTTCATTCTATCTTTTTGGACCATAGCCCCTTCCCCTCAATTTTGAAAAAAGATTCCCCCCCTTTCATACGCAATAGATTTTCTTTAATACTCTTTTTTTCTTATCTATGACACAAAGATTATTACGATACAATTAACATGTTATAACATTCGAACATGTATAAAGACATGTCGCTTTGTTGTCCACAGAATGTTATAAATATCAATTAGCTGTTCTCATGCAATTGTTTGATAATCGTCTTAGATTGAAGAGGTGGGGGGAGACAGCGAAAGCAAAGATAATGTTGTAAAATCCAAAGGACAACACATTTTAATTAAAGAAAAAATACGCCGCGCAACGTACAATTAGCACAATCTAGGCCGTCATGGAAGGAGATGGGTAAGGCCTTTGTCCAGCAGTGTACCTATAACGGCTGCTGCTGCTGTTTCTGCTGCTGATGATGATGATGATGATGTATCCTAACTCCGATACCAGTCCGAATGAAGGGGAACTAGGGGTAGAGTTTATTGCGCCATTCTTCCTAAAGATATGACATGCTTGCCTTATTTAAGGTTGTTCGGGAAATAAAGACCGTTTTTTCATGTTAATGGTTTTTCGTTGAGTTCATGTGGAACCCACTTACCAAGCTGTTTCCCTTCACCAATTTGCCATATATGTTCCGATATTGTCACACTGCCATGACCCGAGATATTTATATGGCAGTTTAGAGTGGGTTTTGTTCGAACAACATCTTCAGTTCTTTATTTTAATTGCAGGTGGACGTCCTTTGCCCTGCTAATCTTCGAGACTCAAATCACCACTACGAAACTTTTGAAACCAACGCCGCACTGTACGATCGGAGGTGGTAGCTTCATCCCATGCTAAGTTAATATTGAAAGCTGTTTGAAACGCATTGTGACTAAGTTTATACTCGTCCAAGAGGATTATACACAACTCTTCTTTTTTTATCTTCGAGTTTAAGAGTATACACTGTCTACAGATAACTCTGAAAATAAACGGTGAATATTAGTGAAAAGAGCATTTTAATCATTAAAACGAGCTATAAATATTGGTATAAATATTAGTATAATATATTATAGTAATGTTGTAGGACACGACTAAAAGTTGGTATCTAGAATTGGCCATTATTTTCCGAACAATCTAATACCTAGACTTGAACACTGACTAGAGATAGTTGTGCGAAGGGCTGTCAGTGTCTGACAAATATACTATCAAAGGCATATATGGGGTAGGGCCTTCCGATGGAACACCGGATGTAGGGAATCACCGGATGAGACGGAAAATGACTGAACGCACAGTCGGAAGCGCTGGATCAAATATATCGTGTGGACAATATCTATATACATTAGACCCGGTTCTCTTGTGCGCAAACAAAAAAGACTAACCAAAAAGGAAGAAGTATTTCTTAATGATGGATTACTGCCTAAAAACACTATATATATATATATATATATCATGACCATCATCAGCCGTTATAAGTCCACTGCTGGACAAAAGCCTTTTCCATCTCCTTCCATGACAACCTATCTTGTGCTAACATCTGCCAAGTATTACCGGCAAACCTTTCTATCTCTCCCTCTTGTGTCTGGTCTTTTCCTACTTCGTTTATCGGGTAG
>VCCN01000724.1:3435218-3445406 GCA_006491835.1 Architeuthis dux
TCAGTATTTGTTTTGTTAATTTAATTTAGCAACTTTGGATTTCAAGTTATTCAGAGCTACTAACTGTAGATATCATTGATAATTTAATTATATTTCTCCATCTTATTAGTTGTATATTTAGAATTCGTTTGATAAGAATACGGTATCTGTTAGAAGCTATTTTTTAAATATAAAATAGGTCTAGGTTATAGACATAATACAGGGTAACTTGTTTTCTTTCATCGTTCTTGGCAACTTGAGTTGATTATCTCCCTTGTATGAGGTGGTTGTTTTTTTGTTTGAATTATTATTTTGAATTTTGTGTACCTGTGTTCCAGGACAATAATAGCGGTTACGAGTTTCTGAGGATAGTAAGATAAGAAATATGTGATTCTCACAATTGTTATTCATTTCTAAATGTTATGGAACTATTTTAAAGGATAAATAGTGTATTCTTTTATAAAAGGTAAGATATATCATATTATTACAGTTTTGTTTTAAAACTATATTTATAAGTGAAAATAATTTACTATCACACACATGTTAACTGCAATATATTTCTAAAAGAGATAAAATTAAATAATATATGTATATGTTTAAATTTATTAAATGTATTATTAGATTAAATACAGGTTATATATTAATATATAGTAAGTTAAATAAATTATGATTTAGTTATGGTTTTAGGTAGATAAAATTATTTTATGTTAAAGTAAGTAAATTTGTATTATTTTGGTTCTATGATTACATCCGAGATGAAATGTTTTATAGTAAATAAAATAAAATAAATAATAAATTATGAATTTTATAATAGGTTATATATTTTTTATAAATAGAGTAAACAACATTATTTTCTTTATCAAGTATTATTTCAGTTTTACAGTAAAATCCAAGTTAAAAGTTATTTTTACTTCAGGAATTTCAAGACGAATTGAGACTTGTGTCGGCACTTGAATCCCATCTCGGATCTAACATGTAATAGGTTTTTTTGGTCTTTGAAGTTAATGATAGTACACTTTTCTTCGGGGCACAAGTAGCAAATTGAGTATAGGCTGTTACAGCAGCTAGATTGCTTTAGAATATTCCATTCGACTATAGGTATTTTAAACTTTTCCTTGAGGTTCCAGTAATATTTGGATAGAGGTGTTATTTTTATAACTTTCGTGTGGAAATGATAGAATATGGTTAGCTAATTTAATGTTGTCTAAGAGATACCGCGATAGTATTTGAAGTGGCAAGTGTTTTCAGCTGTGGAGAGTCAGCTTTATATACAATGTTCAGTTTTAGACATTTGTTCTGTAGCGGACAGTTATTCGTTTGTTGCAGTTACATTCAATAACTAAACTTGAATGTGCTATATTTTCTGTTTTGTCTTTAGTCATTTTGTTGTTATGTTTCTTTATATTTTTTACAAGGTTGTCCATACAATTGTAGTTTAATTTTATAGTATTTCTATGTATACTTCTATAAATAAACTATGTTAAATATTCATTAGTTTATTTTTTTCTGGGAAATGTTTATCTAACAATTTTAAGAAGAGCTTTCCAATATTGTTTTTTTACATATTATTAAAAGGTGGTGTGAACCAGAACTTATTTCTAAATCTTTTATTTTTGTTTTTATAGGGTTTCTTTTAATTAGCTATCAAACTTTTTTCTTATTAATCTTATGCTTATGGAGTTGGTTATTTGCTTTAGTATGGATGAGGGGTGGTTTGAATTGATGTTGATATAAACAGGGTTGTTATTTTCCTTTATAAAAGGCTCATAGGTTTTTGATTTTAAATTGAAGGTCACATCTAGAACATTAACTATTTTAAGATTGGCATTGATTTCGATTTTAAAACCCAAGCTCTTAAAGGATTTGATTATTTTCTTTCCTATTCTATCACAGTAATGGCCATTGGAGTTTTTAAGAATTAATAAACCATCATTTCGATACAATCCAATATCTTTAGCATCAATGAAAGTGGTAATGTTGTATAAAATCTACAAACACATACGATCAGAAAGTTGTGCAAAGTAGAAGGCTCCCATAGTTTACATCAAAATCAGATTCGACGTTTATTTTAATCAATTGATCGTTACTGTTAAACACTATTGTCTTTCTGTAATCGGATGTGTTAATGTTGGTATACAGTTGGGCCAGTTTAATTGCACTATTAAACATATATCTATCAATGTATCTATCTATGCATCTTGTATTTCTTTTCAGTCTGTCCATCCATTTCTCAGTCTCACATATCTATCTATCTATCTGGAATATGTAGCAGTTTCCTTAAAATCCACGCAGGCATACACAAACACACACATATATTAACATACATACACACATACACGAAAACTATTCGACGGTTGCCCAACAAATTTAAAGATTTAAAAAAAGAAACGTCTTTTGAATATGAAATCGAATCTTACAAAAAGCCTCTTATGTCACACATGAATAAAAATAGGTTTGTACCCGGTAGCCCAGTGATCAGATAGTGGCAGAAGAAGAAAGACTGAACATACAGCATTTTCTGTTGTTGTACGTTTTGCTGAACTAAAAGCCATCTTCTCTATTTGGAATATTCATGACAGAGTAGATACCGTTTTCTGATAACACGAAACTTTATTTTTGACTTCGTAAAAATAGATTTTCGATCGAGACTGGTTATAAGACATATTCTTACTCGTGGCTATCGCAGCTTTTACATGAATATATAGTGATATATATGTGATTAAAAATTAGTAGTCACATTCCTGACTTCTATCTGGATTGTAAAGACGACCGCTGATTAAAGCTTACTGTATTTAACGGCATTTAAGTCCAGCCACTTCTCCCCCTGTCTCAAGAGGTAAACATAACTTATGTTGTCAAGTCCGACATTGGCCAGAACTTGAAGAGGAGTTCGAAAAAAACTAGGCAATAAATGAGAGGAACTCAGCGAATGTGTGTGTTTTCTTTTTCAATATTCCCTGCTGGGGTGTGTTATATGCCATCGAATACAGTAGCCGTCAAGTTCTTAGTTTTTATTTAAACTAGTAAAATACCCGTTGCTTTGCTAACCGTATACCTAGGGGTGGACATGCAATCACTGTAGTATCTGAAAGAAACAACTCATTAGAGTTGCCTGAAACGACCATATCAGGCACTTAAGCAACTCTCCTGCTTGCGGACTCTCCAAGCAAGTTCAATTCCACCTCATTTCATTTTCTCGCCCTTCTTCTTTTCTTGGTGGCCGAGTTCAGCCCTACTCCTTTATTGCATCTTTATATTTCACTCCCTACCCATATGCGTACACTTACCCTTTTTCTATCTCTATCCCATCACCCTCTTCGCGGTCTTTGGTTTCAGAACGTTTCCTCTACTCCTACTCCTTTATTTTCAAAGTGTGACAGACGGACGAACAGACGGACGGACGGACAGGTTGCTTATTATAATGTAGATTGTAAAGAATCATTTGCGGCATCGGAATCGGACTCACTACCGTTTCAGCCACTTTGCAGGAAACGCATTCGATAGATTTGGAATAAGGGAGATTCGAAGAGATTAATGGAGATCGATGCAATAGACTGAGATAACCCGACTGATACCGTCCCACCTTTTTTTTTTAAATGTTGTAATATTAGATTAATTGATACCTGAGGCGACGACAGTGTGCTGCCCTGATCGAAAAAAAAACCTTTAGCCGGACGTCACGATTCGACATTCCATAAAATATCTCTTTCAGCCACGAGATCTCTCAGATTTGGTGGGGTGGTGCTTTTTACCAATCTTCTTCAAGGAATTAGTTCTTGGAGGACAGATTTCTCAATGGTAGAGAACAAAATGGAAACGAACGTCACTTATTTTTTTTTCTACTGGTATTAAAAAGCGTTAATAGATTTAAAAATAACTTATGGCATCCCATTGCTTATGCGATCACGCAATTCCATTGATTATGCGATTAGGCCATTTTAGCTAAAGTGCTACGGGAGTAAAATTACCTTTTTTTCCCAAATTCAAAAGTAAAATATTTAAGGGCTTGTGTAAATAAAAAAAGGGAGATATGATATTGTCGTCTTCGGTCTCCTTCTTGGATATTTGGTACGTTTGTACTAAATTTGGTACTTTTAGTATTCGGTGGTACGTTTGCTACCGCGCCCAGTATAGTTGGTACGTTTTACATCTTTTGACAAAATATTGTTGTTTATTTTATATTTTGCAATTGATTTCTTGTTAATCTCACAATTTCCGTTCGTCGAAATTCTACCACAATGTTGGCGCGTACCGTATAACTACTACCCCTGGCCAAAACTATGGAACCAGAACACTTTAGAGGATGTTCACCCAGTGTTTCTTTACTTCACAGCAAATAAACAAATCACAGATATGACACAAAACATTCTTTCCTTAATAGCTTAATATTTTGGCCTCATGAAATATACCTCAAACAAATTAGATTAAAATATTTAAATTCTTGGCATATTTCCTTTCCAGATCGAGTAAAGGAAAGGATAATGGAATTACCTTGTAATTTCCATTTCTAAAACAAATATCATCAAAAATCTAAATATGTAAATTACAGTTAATAGAGAGTACTTGTATACCGTAACGAGCTGTTGGATTTATTGTTGGTCTGGGCTAATTGAAAGCAAACATGGCTCGCTGTCACTATATAACCTGATTCTCGAGTGGCATACTATGTTGCCGTTTCTACAGGTGTAGTTCCCGTCTGGGTGCTGCCCCCGCCCTCTGCCGATGCAGCCTCGCCTCTCTTCCTGCTGGTCTTTGTTGTTTATCTGGATACAAGACTTGGCGTCAACCCCCATCTGCTGGAGCAAATGACAGAAAAATCATGCACATGATGTTCTCCAGAAATCTCTGATAGGCAGCACGCTTGGCATGCTCTCTGAGGGCTGCCTGTGTTGGTGGAATTGATTTGTATAGCATCTGCATGCGGGTAAAGAGATCTAGTATTGCTTCACCCACACCAGTGGTTGCGCCTGATCTGTCATACATCGGGACAAAACATGTCTCTAGCCGTTGCAGGTTAAGATCACTAACTGGTGTTGGATGCTGACTCAGATTGCTGAAGGTTTCAGAAACCTCATCACGGATGTTCCAAGTCTGCTATACCGTCTTGCTCCCTTTACCACAGAAGGTAGAAACAACATCACATCCAGTAAATGAATCAAAGTATGGTATTTCACTGGCTTTCTCAGGCCCTATTGCATAAATTACCTCACGAACTGGAATCCACTGTACATTGGCTCCTTGGTAAAATGCAATCCACATGTTCCCATAACCATGGTCCTGTAAGGATGGCAGTACATATATAGCTATCACAATTATGCCAGTGTCATTAGCCTTGATGATGAGAGACTTGCTACCATCTGTTGTTGCATCCCTAGCATGTCCAAATATTCGTGTGTCAGCTTCGTCACGACACATGGAGACACAGCATCCAAAGACCTACTTGTGTTGCTAATGGCATATTCCCCTTTTGTTACAATGAGTTTGCTTGTTTGTCTTTGCTTCACACATCTTCTCCACGTGGAAGAGAAACGGCTCACTCTTATTGCTGTTATCATTTAGTTTCCAGGCTGAACCTCTTGTACATGTCAAACACTATCCACCCTTGTGTACTTGGCACCATAGTATTCCACCTTCTGGATGGATGATGTCTTCTCTAGAATAGTCATCAAATGTCTTTGAGGTGTGTGTAGGTAAAGCATTGATCATCTATGATAACTGCATATCCCCATGGTTCTCTGTTTGGAATGTTCACTTGTGCTTAAGGAATCTCGGCTTGCTATGACTTCTGATGGAGCTAGCCACTGTCATTGAGAGATGCAGGAGACGACTGGTTCTCATACTTGAGGAATCCTTGCAAGTCACAATGCCTGTACTGTTATGAGATACAGAGTTGTGAGAACAACTGACAGTCATCTCTCAGCACCTTCTCCTTAGAATTCACCTAGCTTTTTTAAAGACTTGTTAAAGGAAGCATATGTGTCCCTATTGATTCGGCGATAGAATGAACATTCATCCTTATTCTGTAACTCCATGATGAATGACTGGAACTGCTCTTTTCCGCTGGTGATGTGTACCAACCATTTCAGCAAGATTTCGGTCTGCAATATTCTTCGTGTCTAACGCTAGTAGGTCGGCTGACTCATCTTGGAATATGTTGCCCATCTCCAGCAGTACTACATATAGCGCTTTCACCTTCCCAAAGAAAGTGTCTGCTCATGATATCTGCTGCCATTGTTTGCATCTTTCACATCTAACACAGCCTCGTATCCAGCTGCTAGACGACTCAATTCGGATCGAGCTACCATCCACCTACAAAGTGCTACCGGGTCTTCTGTCAATCCTATGGCTCCTCCATCACCATTGATGTCTGAATTATTTTGTTCATGGGCTTGGTAAATCACCAGAGACAAAACTGCCCACGTGAAACTCCTTGGCCTGGATGTTGTTGCTCAAGAGACATTATGTCTTGGAGGTGAACTGGGATCCATCGTGCATAATTGACATTGTTGTTGTTTGCAAAGAAGTAAGGGACCGGTTCTGAGAATGCTTCACAAGACAGGTTGAAGTATCCTTCTCTGAATGAACGGATCGGGGTGAAAATGGTAAGCTCCGTGTGAAACAGACATCCGAACGAACTGTGAACACTCTAGCCTCCATTGTTCACACCTCTCTTCAAACGTAAGACCGGCTTGACCACACCCAACAGAGCTTCATCAGTTTGTAAAGGCTGCATGCTGTGGTCCGACAGGCTTGTCTTGTCCTGGTGACACTTGATTCGGAGATGAAAGGCTCTGCTATACCAGATGAGGCCACTCCTGCCTGTACAATGCAACTGGGGTCTAGCCACTGTCCTGCAGTAGTGTTCCTAGAGATAGCAGTGCAGCCATTTCTATATGAAGGCCGCCAAACATGATCGAAGACCAGTCCTATCCATATATTTCGGGCCACTTCCATTGCGTTTGCTTTGCTAGAGCATACAACTGTTGGTCAGCAGCAACAACATGTGTTTATCCAGGGTTCCGTAACGCCACTGTATCACAGACACTCTCCAGAAAATACTTGATGGTTGCAACAGAGTCTGATTTCGCATCAGGGGCATTAATGCTGAAATGCTCATTTCAAATGGCTGGCCTCTGTTTGTTGCATCGTTGACTGACCATGTCATGCAGACTAAATCAACCACATCCGCAGTGAGGAACACATCTTCAAACCTGGAATATTCTTCCTTCAAGTGTGACTGGATTGACTCAGGTGCTTAGAAGTAAGGACATACTACTGGAGGAGGATCAGGATTCTTCGTAATATAAGCTGGCCGGACATTTGTGTATGCTTCTGGAACTTCCTTGACCTTCACGTCTGACTTCAGTTTGAGTAGTTCACGTTCTTCACCAGTATATTCGGGTCTTGAATGTTGGAAAATGGACACACTTGTACCATGGAAGGATGTTTGAACTGTGGTCGCAGTCGGACTGTGGTCGATGCTGTCCACAGGTATCGAAAAACCCAGATATGGGTTTAAAAACCCAGCGCTAGCAGCCTTGCTGCATACAACTGTCTGCTCAGCTTTGATGTGTAGCCTACTCAGCCACAGTTGTTGCAGACAGTTGGAGCACACTCTGCTGGACAAATTACGTGATGTCACCATTTCTAATTGATCCGAAGCATATTTTCCTGGTGTTCTCTAAAACGATGTTCATATTGGTGCAACTCAGACAACATATATGCCGATACTAATATACCTGATAGGTCAATATCGGCCGAGGCAGACTGATAAATCGGCCGGACGCTTCATAAGATCAGCGAAATCCAATCCAACAGGCTTAAAAACATAAGAATCAACGCCCACATCATTCAAATCGACCAACTACGCACATTTCTATTAAACCAATTTAGAGGCCATCTAGAGAAAATGGACGCCATTTTGAATTTTCAAGTGGCCAATCAGAGATTTGATCAGAACCATCTGGAGAACAAACACACCAAATGTCATGCTTGTATCATAAAGTGTACAATTCCCCATAAATAGTGATGTTATCTTCTCCACTCTAGGGAAATCCTATGATGTCCAGTCGACAAAATCTCCCCGTGGCCTCTCTGATGTAAGTCAAAGGAAAGCCGAGCAATACGTTAGGCATCGGTTTGGCTGCATGATCTGCCACTAGGAAGCCAAAGCTGGTATCCAGGATACTTCAACCTGTATTGGTCTTAAGATGGTCATAGCTGGTCTCAAGCCAGGGTTTGAGTCCTTTAGTTATGTAAGGCAGTCCATCTAAGAGAAGGTTACTCTGATAGAAAGAGAAACCCTTAGAACTTGACAGTCGCCATAGCCGGTCTCAAGCTGGCCACAGGGTATAAGACGTGGTTTGGGCGTGGGGCTAGCAACCCCGCCCCGTAAAACCCTGATTTATACTGAAATCTGAGCAGGAATAAAAGTTCGCTTTACGCCACTTGGCTTTTAAAACACCTCAAGCCTTGAACTGTGTCTGTGAGCATCTGTGATTCCATTGAGATTGGCTGGCCTCTCTTTGTTGCATCGTTGACTGACACGATTTATATTGTGCATCTCAATGCCTAAGATAGCTGATAAGGGTGTTATGCCTATTGTAAAACTTGCAGATATAGAGGAAGGTTAATCTAAGAACGCACAAAAAAGATGTCCCTAATAAATTAATGGCAATTGCTTCTTCGCTTTGCGCCATTCCGGCTTACGGCATGTTTCACTGGAACGTTCTACTTTCGGATAGCGAGGGAAACCCGTATCTCTATAAAGTAAAAGAAACTGTTGGTATTTATTTTCATTTTCACTGTTAAAACGGGTGACACAGAATCAACTAGAAAGCACTCAGAGAATGCATATCACTGCCAAAGCCATTGCTCTAAAACCGAATGGAAATCAGTCCATATATAGCTACGATGCAATGAAGGTTACTTTAAATACTTTGATAGAAAGAGTAATACTCGGTCACATATGGGCCCTCGGCAATATAAATATATGATGAATTTAAACTCAAGACCCCAAGGAATTCTTTGAGCTTTCCGCTTTAAGAGGCATTTGGGTGTTGTTACCCGTCAGGCACATCTGCCGTGACCAGGCCGTATTGGTGTGCTTTTTGGCACACAAGCAATAATCTTTTATCCCACACACTTAAAATTGAAAATATATATTTTCGTAAATGTGTAGCTGATCATCTGATCTATTACTGAGCCATCACTATGAGTGTCTGGTGAAGTGGCTCGACATAGAAAGAGCTGAATAGATAGAGGGGGGTAAATAGAGTGAGAAAGAAAGAGAGAAGGAGGAGAAGGGTGTAGGGTCATTGTCTACCAAGGGCATACATTGGTATATTAGAGAGAGAGAGTGGTAGAGAGAGGGGGCGGGGGAAAAGAGAAAGGGTGGATAAGGCGAATGGAGGGAGATAAGTAGATATATGAGGAAGAGAGAGAGCGAAGAGAGGGATTAAGTGAGAGTAGGAGAGTAGAAGAGGAGTAACGAGAATGAGGGAGAGACAAGTGTTGAAATTGTCTCACAAGCGCATATATTGGTATATGGGAGAAGGAGACAGAGAGAGGGGGGAGAAAGCTAGGAGAGGAGAGTGGGAGGGAGAGATAGAGGGGATTGACGAGAGAGAGGGGGAGGAAAGAAAGAGGGTGAGGGAGATAGTGCGAGGAGAGAGTGCGGAGTGAGTGGGAGGCGGCAGGGAAAGAGAGATAGGGAGAGGAATGCGGGGGAAATTGTCTCCTAAGCGCATACAATCGACGTGGCTTAAGAAAATTACTCGGATGGCTGGCCGCTTTGATATTGAACAACTAATGGCAAACTTTGGCTTTGCGTACGGCTAGTCTAGTCAATCAATTGATTAATCTTTTTGGTTAGCAAATCGGGTTGGCAAAAGCCGGAATGGTAGGTCGATAGACAACAAGTGAACTTTTCCAGACATGGACAACAACGCCAAGACGTCAGTCTTGCTGGCTTCATGCCGGCTAAAAACCGGTGGATTTCTGACGGCAGTGTCTGCGGCTTAGCGTAGGACGAAATCTTTTTGCCTGAATTGTTATGAGTTTGGGTTGAATAAGTGATTAATCAAGGGACTGATGCACTGCAAACTGGCCATGGTTTTTCATAGAACGGAATTAAGTACATCGCGGAGCTGATTTGAACAAGTGTGCTTTCAGGATCAATACACAACCTTGGAACTATTAAAACATGAG
>VCCN01000724.1:4008656-4029863 GCA_006491835.1 Architeuthis dux
TAATTGCTTTGTATATCAAAGGATGATTCTATAAAAACAGTTTATCTCATCTTTCAAGCTGAGTGAATAAGAATGAGGTGTTAATTGCGATTGTGTTGACCGCCAGACAATATTTAGCGGTTTTGATGGAGGTACTAAAGTAACAATTGTAATAATAGTCCAGAAAATATTGAAGAATAAATAACGCCCCAGACAAGCTTAATTACTCTTCGTTCTTTTTTTAATTTTCTAAATAAATTTAACACGGTGTTAATGTCATTATCCCCTATACTAATGTAGAAATGTATAGGTTCCTTTTTTTTTTTTTACATTTATGAAATAGATAGGTATAAACTTTATTTTCAGTAACAATATTGCAGTGTCTCAATATACCTATCACACATCAGGCTGTCGCAATATGTCTGTCACACATATGGGCTCAAGGTGTTACAATATGCCTATTACACATCTGGATATCCCAATATACATGTCACACATCTGGGCTCAAGGTGTAACAATATGCATATTACACATCTGGATATCTCAATATACCTGTCACATATCTGGGCTCAAGGTGTCAAAATATGCCTATTACACATCTGGATATCTCAATATACCTGTCATACATCTGGGCTCAAGGTGTCACAATATGCCTATTACGCATCTGGATATATCAATATACCTGTCACACATCTGGGCTCAATATGTCACAATATGCCTATCATATATCTGGGTGCTAGCATGCTAGATGTCAGCCTATACTATTTTGCTGTTTAGAAATTCTGGTCACAGACGCAGTCAGGGTCTTCTTTGTTTGAGACACTACTTAATTCCCGTGAAAGAATTCTCGGATCTATTTGAATTTCTATGAAATGATTTTTCTTTAGAAAAAAGCTACGTAGCTCGTTTCTGTGGAAGAGTCCATTGTTTCAAATAGTGGGTATTATATTTCTCATCAGGAAAAGTGTTACCTTTGGAAGAGTCACAGTGATTATTATGATTCATTATTATACAGGGTTGAAATTTTAAAACTTGAAAAAACTTTTTAATAAAAACCTGAAGAAAGTTTCCTTTTAGATATATTTAGTTTGTACCTTGGAAATCACTTTGAACTAATTGTTGAATGTAACATCCCGCAAATGCCTCTCATTTTCATCTTTGCAGAGTCGAACCCTTTCTAGGCAATGTTCTATGACGGCGCGTAATATATCTGGCTCCAATGCTCTATTTCTTGTCGAATATTATTCTTCAATTCCTGGAGTGTGTAAGGCTTGTTTACGTAAACTCTTTCTTTAAGATAATCACAAAGGGGAAAATATTGAGAGTGGTCAAATTTGGCGGGGTAATTTCTGATCCGCGTGAAATCAATTTACAAAACTGTGAGTGGAAGGCATTTTCAGAATGTTATAATCCACAATTGATGAAATTAAATGTATTTACTTTTTTATTGAAAAAGTTATTTAAGTTTTAAAATGAAAAGTGACATGTGTGCCTCCTTATAGCAGATAACGATAAAACGTGAAAGTCATCTTTCCAGAAAGACGCATAATAATAGTTTTAGTCCCTGAAGAGACAAAACCAAATATAGCAACACTCAATTCCTTACGTGCACCTCTTCTTAATTTCCACTGGTCCAATATCGTCTAAAAGCTTTTCAATTTTGTTCCATTCCAAATGTGATTCTCTTGAAAGTGAAAATTGACAAATCTCTGCACGTCTATAGCGAGTCCACAAAACATTGATCATAGTTCCCGCTAAGCACATTCGTTATGCAACCGGCACACAAATGAAATTAATGTAGGCACAGAGGTTTCGTTAGATGGAACATTGCTACTGACAACTACTGAGAATGTGTATACTTCTTTGACAATTCTGGTGGTGTGGGTGATGGTGTTTCTTTTGTGTTTGTTATTTCCGTTCGTTCCTTGTAGGGCATTGGGTCGTAACCACACCACGATGTTGGGTGTGGTGCTGTTGTGGTTTCAGTAACGAGTAGGTTTTACTGATTGCTCTTTTCCTCCTCCTCTCAATAGTCTTTCTCCTTGGTTATACTCCTCTTCTTCCTAGAAACAACCCCCATCCCCTGATAGTCATTTCCCTTCTCTCTTTTCAAATAATCCTTCCTTTTCCCTCTAAATAGTCATTCTCCTTCTCCCCTTCCAAATGCCCCCCTTCAATTAGTTCTTACCTTTCTCCATTTTTCAAATAGTCCTTCCCCTCCACGTTTAAATAGTCCTTCCGCTTCCTGCCCACCAAAAGATGAAAGGAATCTTTTGGTGGGCAGAAGCGGACTATTTGTCTCTAAATAATCCTTCCACTTTCACCTCCAAACAGTCTTTCCTCTTCTCCTCCAAAAGGCCCGTCTGTTACATAACGGAGGTATAGACTCCTCGTTTGCTTTCGGCGCTGGTTGCGTGTTGAAATGGTGTGTATGAAGAATGCAATTCAAACAATATCTGACCAGTTCCAACAACTGATATTGTTTGAATTTCATTCTTCATTCGTGTGACGTAGCTTTGTTGAAAGGAACTGGTATGTCAACTGGTCTATTGAGAAAAATGAAGTCGGATTTTAAATATTATGTTCGTTTTCTTATTCAACTTTACTCGTAGCGACGCTCTGGGAATCTGCACTGTAAGCTACGTGTTACTACGAAATCTACTGTCAACACTCTTTGTAGGTTAAAGTTCTCATCCAGAATATTGTTGAATTTTGTGTTGTCAAACAATGTCAAACAGACAAACGACTAGCTGCTGGTGTGTTTCTCTTTTAAACTCTTTAAGTTTCATGTATCTCATACTCTACACTTCACGTCAAAAAGCTGTGCAGCTCTAGAAATACTGAGTTCGACTGACGGTGCCCCCTGTGGGGTGGGCGGCGGCACCACGAACACAAGTCCTAGCTTTGAAAGCTGGCCCGGGTCTCTCCCCTTTTCCGACTCTCTCTGGGTTTTCACCTCCATGTATCGGTATGCCCATTTTTAACGCGTGATCTTTTCTTGTTAAAATTACATCATTTTTTGTTTCCGTCAGAAAATCTGTTGTTATTGTAAATTCTTGTACGTAATCGGGATTCAATCTGGTATTGTTTTGTTTGTTATTTTAATAAAACAAAACCCCCATTTTAATAATATTCCTTACATTTCAATTTCAGCCAAACAAAACCATTTTGTTTACCATTTGTCAATATAGCCCTTATTCTAATTCCTGACCTAACAATTGCATTTTATATACACTGCACAATGTTCTATATACGCATTTAAACTTATTTTATCTATATATCTGTCTGTAGGGCTCATATTGCTACACTTCCCCGCCCTGTCCAAATAGTCCTTCACCTCCTACCCAATCAGATAGTCCTTCACCTCCACCCCCTAGGTAATCCAACTAATCAAAATGAAAAACCCAAATATGGTCATTAGAATTGATCATGAGAAAACTAATAAGAAGTGAAATGTTCATTTCTTCCGCCCCCCCTCCCCACGCCACGTGCAAGAGAGGCGGTCATGTTTTTGCTTAGAGACCGGCACAGACTGATTGATTTCAAAGAATACTTCAAAGTAGGTATTGAGTAGGTGCGCACAGGTGGAAATAAATAGCAGGAATCAATCGCAGAGCTAATTATAGATCATTTCTATCCTGGACAGGGGTACATAGGGGGAGTTGATGGGAGTCTGAAATGAGGGAGGAAGCAGATATATAAAAGGGAGGATGAAAACGTGAAAAGGAAGAAGATATAAGAAAGTGAGGAAGCAAGAGGTGAAAGAGAGAGAGGGGGAGAGAGAATGTGAAATAGAGGAGAGAGAAAGGCCCAAAACAGAGAGGAATACAATGATGGAGAAGAGGAAGGGGGATAAAAAGAGAGAAGAGAAAAGATAGAAAGAGAAGAGAGCAACAGATGAGATGAAGAGAGAAAGAAAGGAGAAAGAGAAGAAGGGGTAGAGAGTGGGATTCCTTGGAGTTGCCCGTCTCCTCTTCAGATAATATTGTTACATGTTTGATTAGTTGGTTAGTCTCATTTAGAAGCTTATTGGGGTGAAATCCTGGGTCCTTGAAGTGAAGCCCCCCAGCCCAACCCCCACCCGGACTGCAAATCATGTGCTACAGGGCCCCGAGGAAACGATATGATTTGGTGATATTTCTTTGTAAAATAAAAAATAAAAAAACTCGTTTCCTTGGATTTGTCGGTTCCTCCACTGTTCCTTCACCTTTCCTCACCTCCAAACATTTACTCTCCAAAATCACCACAGAGTGGAAAAAGACGCAAAGTCAAACGGACAGATGATTGGTCAACAAATAATTCAGCAGCAGCAGCTATTTGTTGACCAATGAAAGCGCACCTAAAGTTTCACCGCCTTGCGAGCCTACCCGATTCCTATATAAACAGGCGACAGACATTTCCAAGCCAGAAGCAGTCCGTTACCTGTCGGCACCGGCTGTTGACTCACACATACACACACGCACACGCACACGCACACGCATACGCACACACGTGCACGCCAAGCAAGGCAAATCTAACATTGACAACGGCAAGCAAGTCCCTGATTTTATTCACACACATGCATACATGTGCATGCACTCATTGACACGACTAGTGTTAATCACACACATGCATTACACTCACTTATTGACTCTTTCGTTTCACCTGAGAAAGAAAAGAAAGAGTAAAAAGAAACAGAGAGAAAGAAAGGGACAGAAAGTAGAGAGTAGGATAGAAGAGATAGAAAGTAACTTAAAATAAAATAAAGGAAATGAGTGAGAAAAAAAGAGGATGACAAGAGGAAAACGGAATGGAACGCTTTGTTCTAAAAATAAGCAGCGTTATTTTAAAGAGAAAAAAAACTGTTGAACAAGGCGAGGCTTTTGTAAAAAAAAGATGACAAGACAGACGTTTAATTGTGATGGTGTCTAGGATCTTAAGAAAAACAAAAGAAAACACTTTTCCAATCTTGCTGTACCTACTTCCGCGCGTATTGTACGTACGCTCACTCAAGAACAAGGAGTTTTCAGCCAAAAATAAATGTCTTCATTCTTTTGTTTCTTGAAAAGCACTTCCCCAGCGCTTAAAAATAAACTGTCCGGCAGCGTGCGAATCACTGAAAAGAACTCGTACAATAAGCAATCCACTATTTTTGAAAAAAATAAATAAATGACTAAATAATGCGTCATGGATTTATTGCGGCATATTATCATCCGTTTTCTTCGGCTTTGGGGTTTAGCACATTGGGTCACATAAAGCATGCGTCATAAGTTCTATTCTTACTGTGAAGCATCTTTTTTTTATGGAAATGCCCATAGGGTGGCCATTTCTAAATTACTAAAAAGGAGGATATGGCTGACACAAATGGAGATCTTGGGCAGACTGACTCTCTCGGATGTGCAGTATATCTGACGCGTACACTGAAGAGTACCCAAGCTGATACGTAGTGATCAAAACTACTAAGATTAGGATACTGTAGAGATTAAATGTATGACAAACTTATAGTTGTTTGATATAGTATTATTTACTGTGGAATTAGGTGTAATGAAAGGCACTCTGTGTTCGTGTGCTCGCGTGTTTTGTGACCAAAGGGCTATATCTTGTTACCAATTAGGGTGGTTTTGAGGGTTGCCGTGAATTTCAAATCTCGGGTAGTTTAGAATCTCCTAGGAGCAACTGGTCGGACCAGAGAGGGCTTGGCTCCCCTGCCCCTTAGGGGTGAGGGAGGGGAGAGGAGGAAGAAGCCTTGATTTTTGAATTACTACCATCACTGGTTGTGATTCAGCAAAGTGACCACTCATTTAGAAATTTAACTGAAGCAGAATTCGATGCCTCAATGTGATCAGCGTACCGGCCCAAAAATCGTAGCAAGACGGTTTCGATTCTTCCCCGGGACTTGCCTTTCTGTTCGTCTTCCACGCATAACTCATGAATAGCTCACACACATAAGAAAAGCAATTGATATTTTTCTCATACATGCTGTGTCCAAAGTGTCTCCAAACCAAAGACATTTTTATATTACTACATAGGTACGTTACAGGTCTGTTGTTTACTGGAAGCCTAAGTGATTGGGCATATATCTATTCATGCGTTACTGATCACACATGCGTGTATGTGTATACGTAGATCTATTGATATTGCTGCACCACCTTTACCAAGGAAAAGATAATAGTTAAGTGTTATTGACTAATATAATTGAATACAATATCTAAACTGAAACTAACTATGTTGAAATGATTTCTTTTTCCTTCTAATCAAACAAGATAATTATCATTTGTTATTGTTCGTCAGGGTTTATCTTAGTGTAGGAAAAGTTATCTTGCTGTGAAAAAGTGAAAGGGTTATTTGTTAAGCATATTTTAATATGTTATTGATTGTGGAAACCTTGGAGATGATGTTACGTGGTCGAACTGCCACTGCCGAACAAATTCTCTGTATGCTTCACTTGAATACTGTTGCCCATTGTCACTTATTGCCCTTGTGGGAATATCATATTCTGAGAATATTTGTTTTGTTGCTGATATGACCATGTTGCTTGTACACTGGCCTGCCGTCTTGCGTATGATAGGAAATTTGCTGTGATAATCAGCAATTATTAGATATTCATGGTCACCAAAATGGAAAAGATCGGTAGCAACAACTTCCCACGCTCGACTAGGAATCTCATGTGGTTGCACTGTTTCTTTTGACTGTGCAGAAAGGTTTTCCTGAACATTTCGTGATCATGTTCTCGATGTCAGTGTTGATACCGTTCCAATATACTGCTTCTCTAGCCCGAAGACGTGTCTTCTCGATGCATTGATGGCTGGAGTGGAGCTGATCCAATATAATCTTTTGTTGTGACACTGGAATCAACATTTGTTATCCTTTCAATATGATACCATCTTTAACTAAGAGTCCGTCTCTGTAAGGCCAGTAGGAGCGTATTTGATGGGGTCGTTTCTTGGCTAAATCGGGCCATCCAGTTACTATGGCCTCACGTAACTGGTTGGGAACGGAATATTTTCTGGTTTCCTCTGGTAAGTCTTTCAAACGGTCAGTGCTGAATCTCACCAGATCGCGTCTAACGTCTAAGTCAATTGTCTCGTTGTTACTATTACTGGATAGACGACTTAGCGTATCTGGTAGTGTCATCTCTTTTACAAGACTATAGTCTATGTGCATTTGGTATCCCTGTAGTTTGATTATCATGCGTTGTAGTCTCGGGGGTGCACTGGTCAGCGGCTTCTGTTGTATAATAACCAGTGGCTTGTGATCAGTGAGTACCCTAAATTGACGGCCATAGAGGTAAGTGTGGAATCTTTGAACCCCAAGCACAATTGTAATGAGTTCCCTCTCTATGCAAGCATAACGTGATAACGTGATAGAGATTTCGATGCATACATCGGTTGCAGGGTTGACATCTCGGTTGTGTTGAAGTATGCAAGGGCTGTGTACTGGCTAATCTCTGTTTTGAGATTCTCAAAGCATCGATTGTGGTGTTCTTCCCGCAGAAATCTTGCTTCCTTCTTTAGTAGGTCTCGCAGCATGGACGGCATCTCGGTCAGGTTCGGAATGAATGGCGACAAGTAGGTAAGAAGACCTAATGATTCCTGTAGTTCTCTCTTGCATGTTGGAGATGGCATGTCTCAGGTCGTTGATCTTCTCTTGGTCTGGACTGACACTATCTGCACCAGATATCATACCAACGGAAATGCTTTCAGATTTTATGTTGCATTTCGCTGAGTTGAAGACAATACCGTTTTCAGTAGCTACTTGCATGAATTTGTGCAGGACTTCTTCAGATCTGGCATGGACCGCAACATCAGTTATGCCTACTGCACCATCGACTTGTTCCAGGATCTGATCCATCTTCAGTTGAAAAGTATCCCGAGATACATTCAATCCAAATGGTAGTCTCTGGAAACGGTATCTGCCGTATGGTGATTGAAATGTGGTTAGCAACTGAGAGTCTTTCTCTAGGTGAATAGACCAGTAACCAGCCTTGGCATCACGTTTGGAGAATATCTTAACACCTGCAAAATGATGTGCCAGTTCTTCAATCGTTGGGATTTTGTGGTGCGGCCTTTTGAGTGCTGTGTTCAGATGTCTTGGATCGAGGCAGACTCGTAGACTTCCATCTTTTTTGTGTGAATAGGCTAGGCTTGAGACCCGGTTCATTGGTTCTGTCACCTTTCTGATAACACCCATTGTTTTCATGTTTTCGGGCTCCCTTTTTATTGCAGCTCTCAATGCAATTGGGGGTTTCCTATGCGGGTCGACGTGTGGCTGCACGTTCTCATTTACAGAAAGTGTCACACTTCCTGGCATGGAGCCAATCTTGTCTAACCGATCTGGAAAGAGTTTAACAAGGTCATCCACTTTGTTGACTGGTGTCTTTGTTTTGGTGTATTGTATGTTCTGTTGATTTATAGTACAGTGCAGGGATACCAATTTCAGTTGTTCTGATGGTGGTAATCCTAGGACTACTGGTCCCTGTACATCCACAATTTACTGTTGTGCCAGCTGGAGTTGCTGTACCTGTATGGAATGTCGATACTGCAGTATCACTTGATTGGCGTTCCGTTATATGCCGTCAGTCTTGTTCCACTTGACTGAACTTTCCTGTTTGGAGATCCTTCGGCGTCCATTTTCTCTGGAAACATCCGGCGGAATATAGTCACTGTCAGTGTGCTTTCCTTGCGCTCCGGTGTCTTTACGAGTGCTTCATCCCTTTTTTGGGGGACACGGGGGATACTTGGATGCTACTAAAGGTTATGTTTTCAAATTGCTCTTCCATGTGTGGATTGTTGTACACATCATCAGTGTACAGGCTGTTTCCTCTTACGAACATTACGAGACAGACTTTCGTACATATGTCTTGTTTGAGACCTTGTGGTCTCGGATTCGTGACTTTGTCATCGGCTTCCGCTTGAGCCTTGTCGATAGACAAACTTTAGCCCAGTGGTTGTTTTCCCACATGCATTACAGGTTGAACCCAATGCAGGGCAGCTTTACGACGAAAGGCATGATTTCTCCCACAGTTGAGACAGTTGTGACACCTTGTATGGCTGTGCTGTAAGCATCACCAATAGTATGCATAGCCTTAAGCTGTCTAACATGTGAGTCTGAAGCTTCGTATGCTCTACCTATAGTACGTACCTCTGCAAGTGTCAGGTTAGCATCTTTTCTCAGAAATTCTTTCTGAAAATCCACAATAGGAGTACTGGCAATAGTGAGCTCTATTATCCTTTCACGTTGCTCATTCTTTGTAAAGTGACATTTCTTTGCTTACAATTTAGATCTGTTCAGAAAACCAGCTAATGATTCATCTGTTTTCTGTTTGTACATCATTAGTTTGAGACGACTGACCCTAAAGTTTTCAGTTGGTTTTAGCTGCTCGAGGAATGTGTTGAAAATAGTGTCAGCCGACTCTTTTCATCTGTGAGTGACCAAGAATTGTAACGTCTCAGTCCTTTGTCACCAACTTGGAGCAATATATGGCTCACCCGCTGTTCTTTCCTAATTTCTCCGACTATGAAATAGAGCTCCATGCGTTGTTTGAATATTTTAAAGGTTTCGGCTTGGTTTGGTGTCGTCCAATCCATTGCTGGAATTATATCTCTATTAGCCATAGTTTACAAGGTAGCACACACGCACACAGTGTGTCAGTAGAGATGGCAGTGTGTGAGAGCCTGTCTGGCTGTAGGAGACGGGAGATTAGGGACATTAGTTATGGAGGTCAAGCGAACAGAAAGAAATTGTTGCAGGTGACAGGGTTAAAATGGACGAAGAAAGCGCTCACATGACTTTCCAAAGAATGTCCGAAGAATGTCCGAAGACTGTAGAATGTCTTATCGTTCGTTTATGAACATCATTTCTGAAAGAGTATACATATTGAATGGGTTATCAAAAATGTTTGTTTTAGAGCACAATAAATTTGATGTGTTTTTTGCCAGTTGCCTTGTTGCTGGTTATCGTTGGACGAAGTGATGCGTCGCGGGTTTTCGTCGGGTTTGCTGGAATCTTCGTGGAAGTATGTTCGTTTGGTCGGGGAAGGCGTTCTTTACGTTGAATTGACGACCGTTTGCGGCTTTTTCCGCTGCCACCATGTAGAAATTAAATGTATGACAAGGTTGTAGTTATTTGATATAGTTTTATTCACTGTGGATATACATACGTTACAGGTCTGTTGTTTACTGGAAACCTAAGTGATTAGGCATATATCTATTCATGCGCTACATATCACGTCCATGTGGACAAGAGGTAGTTCTATTGATATTGCTACAGATACTAGTCCAAATAATTCATTCGAAAATAGCATTACTACATCTAAAAACAACAAACATTGCCAGGAGGATCGGAGAATGCACTGGCTGATATGTAGTGATAAAAACAATAAAGCTGAGGATACTTCGTGGAATAATGGCAATGAAAATAAAAGCCATTCATTTTGTAGTGTTTATAATGGTCAGAGAGTCTATCAGAGGCAATAACGGACAATAGATCGCAGAGTTCCTGTCTTTGAACCGTAAAAGTGAAATGTTCAATGGCGATCAAAAACACAATTCCAGTTGTACAATATGAAATGAACAATATTTTAATACAACACGAATTAGATTCACGTGAATTTAACACAAGATGTACTTTAAGCAGTATTACAATGTTGGAGAATTTAGTCACAGAACTGGTATTCTGAAAGAAAATGACAAGGTTACACAAGAATAAAGCTCCGATGAAGATGTAAGTGGCAAAAGGAAAAGAAACAGTTTGTTGTTGGATGGTTTAGAGGACGAATTAAATACGCCAAACTACTTTCATGGGGAATTGAGACTAATAAAATACGTATTCTTTTGCTCGTATGTAATGGCTACTTATGTTGTATACTGGGGTGAATGTCCTGGGCTTGGATAGAAAGGAAATTCGAAGAATTGCTTGTAAAAATATCTGGACACATCTTTATTTCATAGTATACATCTTTGTCGGCCGGAGAGTAAAGAGTGGGAGAGAGATAAGGAGAACCGTCAGTCTGTCCCCAACAGGGACAGCGGTCTCGGGCCTTCCGGCTCCGCTGATGTCTGTCTCTTCTTTTAGTGTCTCAGTTTTCTGTCCGCGTCTCGAGTTTGCTTTAAGGGTTTCTCGAACGCCTACGCAGGTGTCATTTCCGGTCCCCATATCCTGTTTGTGGGAAACCTACGCAATATACATATTTCCTATGTCCGCACAGGTGTCTGACCCCGGAATAACCTTTCGTGGCAGTATATCATAACATTTAGATAAAGTAACATCGGAGAAACAGGACGGAAATAGTCTTTGTTCTGCGGTAGAGAAGCCTGCAATATATAAGTACTACATAGTAGAGTAATTTACATTTATCTAATAATATTTCTCTATGAGACACGTCTAATGTGAGCGTCTTGAAACCAGGTGAGCAAGGAAAAACCGTCGTAGCTAGCTTATATAGTACGCGGGCTTGGGACTATGACGTCACAGCATTTGTCGTTTTTGGCAGTAAAACTGTCGTAACGGTACTTCACTTTTTAAATCCAACTAGATGAACCTTAGAATGCCGTTCTTCAAATAACGTTGTTGTTCGTGCACTAAAGATACCGTTCTTCAAGCCAGTTGACAAATCTAGACACTTTTAGCCATTTAAAATGAGTACTGTCTTCTGGCCCCTCAAACCAAAGATTGCTCACCCTTTTAGGGGGAAACGAAGCGGCAAATAAGCACTACAGACAAATTTTACAAAATCAGATGAGAATCTTCCATGAGTTTATTTAAAACATATTTGGTATGTTCATACTCTATTTGCTACATTTAAAACTAGAACGCATGTCGTTGTGTCCGTGTTAGGAAGCTAGTCCAAATAACCGTTGAGTTCGAGACATATAGTGATCCACAATATTGGCCTTGTACCAGATCAAATGAGTTATATAGTTAAAAGTCAACCGTCAAAATCATTTTTTTAAATGACTAATGAATGCTTTGCAATTACGAACTCTGATCAAGGATCTAGCAATCCTGGCATTGGTGAAGCAACAGTGTTATCATAATCAGTGATCATTGACGGTTCTTAGTAGTGTTATTGGTAAAATTATGTTTTTCTCAACTGCATTAAAGAAAATATGTTTCAATTTCAATTAGACTAAACTCGCTGGTTACTGTTGTGAAAGGAAGTAGGGAAAGTAAAAAAAGGTAGGCTTAAAGATGAACAGTAATGTTTAACGATAAAGTCCCCAAAAAGACCATAAAGATAGGAGAGGCTTTAGAAGAGGTTGATGAATACATCTACCTAGGACATGTAATAAAGTTAGAGAAAGACCATGACTGTGAAATAAAACGACGCATAACGATAGGTTGGAAAGCATTTGGTATGAACAGAAACATTTTGAAGAGCACCTTGCCAATGTGCTTAAAGCGTAAAGTATACAACGGTTGCATAATACCAGCCATGACATACGGATGCGAAAATGGAAATTAACAAAACGTGCTGAAAACTAACTTATTACAGAGAGCCATGGAAAGTGCAATGCAAAGGATAACTCTAAAAGATAGAAAAAGATCACCATGGATCAGAGGGAGGACTAGAGTGAAGGATATTATACAAATAATTAAGCAGCAAAAGTGAAGATGGGCTGGTCACCTAGCAAGAAGAGATGACAATAGATGGGGGGAAAGACTAATCGATTGGTGCCCATGGGACAGTAAATGCAGTAGAAAAAGAACAGACACAAGATGGAGGGACGAGATAGAAAGGTTTAGCAGAAGTTAGCACAATCTAGGTCGTCATGGAAGGAGATGGGAAAGGTCTTTGTCCAGCAGTGGGCTTATAACGGCTGATGATGATGATGAGATTATATATATATAAATAAAAACCTAATTCCATCTAACATCTCCTATTTGAAGTAATAGTGACAAATTGACATACATGACAATGGAATAAACCAAAACAGAATATTAAAACATTTCTGTAGGAAAGATATTTAGTTTTAAAACCATTTATCGGAGTTACAACCTGAAGTTTTGAGGCTGGAAGACTTGTGCCAATGGGAACTTATATGGGTATGAAACTACTATATTAAAAGAAAAAAACTATCTTTTTAAAAAATATATATAGTTATATGATGGGTATGGTTAGACAATGTGGAAAAGGAAAAACAGTGAGAAAGCTTGTTACATCTCAAACATGTTTATTATCACGAGGATACATCTTAATGCATTTCGTCGGGGCTAGCGACGTCTTCAGAAGAAAGTTGAACATGGCAGAAGTCCTGCAGATATCCGTGTGATCTGCATCTAGCGATCCTGGATGTGTGTGCCACCCATCTCATATGTGGTGGCTCGAAACTGCTGTCTATTTATGCTATTTATTCTCACTCTTTTTCCTTTTCCACATTGTCTAACCATACCCATCATTCTGTCGGATTCCCTCACATCCACAATATAACATATAGTTATATAAATATATATAGTTATGGTTTGAAGCTATAAAGCTTTCTAGACTATATATATATAACATTCTCACTCTCTCATACAACCGGTTTTGCATTTCTAATGTCTTTGTTTTAAATATCTTTAATGCGATTAGAGAATGAGCGGGAAAGCCATTTTTATTTACAGTACAATGAGGTAGAATTTAACTTGGAATCTAAGCAGAAATAATAGTAAAACAATAATTTAAGTTTAAACTGTATTTAAAACAAGCAACTTACAAATTTACAATATTAACTATTAAAAATAAAAATATATATAGTAAATACAGACAAAGTAAACTATGCGTAGACGAAGGCGGAAGAAAAGCTGTGTTTATTTACACGAGATGAATCTTTCGATGTTGTCTGATTTCGTAATAATGTAAGAGAGAAAACATGCGTAGATGAAAAATGCGAATAGAAAAAAGCACATATAAACATTCTCTCTCCCATCCATAAAAACGTTCTCTATTCTATACGAATATTTTGGAACATTTACAGCCGCTTACCACGTCACAGCCAACTTGGCATAAAATATGTGTTCAGTTTAGCATTATACTTGCATTGCGAATTGGACCCCCACTAAAAACTCGATAGTTTTGGAATTTAAAAAAGGAAATAGCCTATGTTTTATCCCGGGTTTAAATCAATAACCATGCAAACAATCAGACCCCTTGGACTTTCAGTTTGGCCGCGATGCCCACTGCAGACATACATTAATACGTACATACATACAACGTCATACACAACTTTCGGAGAGTATTACAGATAACCTCAAGCGTATTAGTCTGGACCCCAAGCGTTATCTACTGGCCCACGCCCCATGGAATTGTTTTCAGTTGCAATAAGTTAGAGGTTCCTCTAGAGCGAAATACGCTATCTTCTGAGTTCGAATACAAAAAGCAATTGGCATGGTGGCTGAAATTACAAAGCCTGAAAATAAGATTGCTGAATGATAATTCATAACATCGACCTGAAAGTCCTGGTGTGACTGAAGTGGCCGAGCCGGGTGTCGCGGATATTAAAAACCGAGACAATTAATTACAGATCCACGCCTTAGGGAATACGGTTTCTACTCTCGGGCAAGACAGGATCAAATAATGAGACCGTTTTGGTATTTAATTCTAAATTTATCCAATCTTTCCTCTATTACACCTCGTTCACTTTGGTATTAGAGCCACGCGCAAGTTGGAAAGATTGATTTATCTCGAAAAGCAATTCTTATTGGAACCAGCCCAACTATCGGTGTGCCGGTAAGATAACGATAATGCCCTTGGGATAGGTATGAATCATATCGTCTCCCTTACCAGCTATGGGTAAATGATTAGGAAGGCAACCGGTCTAGAAGACAGACACCTCTGTATTCGAATCGCTTGCGTGTCCCAAGCCCGGATAAAGGAGAGGAGGATTAAGCGTCGTGCTACCAATTCCATCCCGTAAATCCTACTTGCTACTGTAACCACAGCAGCGTCACCCCCAAAATCAGGGTGTGGCTGCGGTTAAATGTTCGACAATGAGTCTACAGGAAGAAAAAAACGTCCAGGTACAATAGTCTCGGTAGTTGGTCAGTAGCTGTGTTCCCTCTAACTAACCTTTTGTGCCCACATTAATTTACTTTGTGTACTAGTTGCAAAACGTGTGTGGAACTATGATCAGTAGTCTTGTGGACTCATTGTAGACGGTTCACTGGAGAAGGCAGGAGAAGCACATTTGGAATGGAACAAAATTGGAAAGCTTTTAGATAATATTGGAACAGCGGGAATTAAGAAAAGGGGCATGTGAGGAATTGAGTGTTGCTATATTTGGTTTTGTCTCCTCAGGGACTAAAACTAAATACCTGTCCTCTTATTGTTTTGCTTCCTTGAGAGACATATTTCGCGTGTTGTCGTTATCTGCTATAAGGTGACACAAATGTCACTTAAAACTCAAATAACTTTATCTATAAAAAGATAAAGAAATTTCCCATGTACATATATTTATTTTGGATCTTGGAAATTACTTTGAGCTAATGGTGGAATATAACATCCCGTAAATGCCTTTCATTTTCAGCTTTACAAATTAATGCCACGTGGATCAGAAATTAATTGACTGTCACGTTCGTCGGATTTGACTGCGATCTCTTCCTTTAGGATTATCTTAAAGTAATAGTTTACGTAAACAAGACCTAAAACACTATTGGAACTAAATAATATTAGGCGAGATATATAGCGTTGGAGCCAGATACAAAACAAGCTGACATGGAACATTTGAGAGCCAATTGCGCGATGTTATATTTCAAAATTAGTTAAAAGTAATTTCCAAAGCCTAAAATGAATATATCTAATGTGAAGATTTCTTTACCTTTTTATTAAAAAAGTTATTTAAGTTTCAAAATGGAAGGGGACTATTGCGCCACCCAGTATAATAATGAACAGTGTGATTTTGTTTCTATTTCTCTGGCCGTAGCAATGGACTTCTCTACTTGTATTTTCCTGATGAAATATACTGCTTATTCCACTATTCTAAACAATAGACTATTCCACTGAAACGAGTTCAGTATTTTGTTTTCTTAAAAGTAGTATCTCATAGAAATTCAAATATATCCGTGAATTTCTAGCAGGAATTAACTAGTGTATATATATATATAAACACAAACATAAAATGAAATTTATGGCTCAATCACTATGCAATTTGTTGAATAATATTTATTTCTCGCTTTTTTATTTCTTACGTTGTTGATTACGATTTGATTATTGCCCAAATCAAAATTACGGGGATTCAAAATTTCTAATTAAACTCATTCAATTCAATAATTGAATTCAGGTTAATCGACAACGTAGAAATACAAAAAAGCGAGAAACAAATATTATGCCACAAATTGCATAATGATTGGACCATAAATTACATATATTTTTTCGATTTAAGAGTAAGTACAGTTACTTATGTTTTCATTTTTTATTAAATCTGCAATTAATGTTTTGTTGGTTTCTGGTTATTTTACTGTGTGGCCGGTGATATTATATTTTTGAATGATTACCTATCAAAAATAAGTCATTCTAATATCAGAATTACTTTCTCTGCATGCCAAGCTACTTTGTCTGAGAACCTATACTTTCCCAGTAGAGGCGATAATTATATTAAAATGTGGCGGATCTATTTAGAATACAAGAAAACATATTGAAGGTATGCTGTGGTTATTTTTCTCCCATAATATTCAGTGCAGAAAAGAATAAAATTGCTAGCTTTTAAATCTTAACACGATAAGGGGAGTAAAAATGTTGTAACGTTCAAATGATTCTTCGGACTCCTTGTTATTTGTGTTGTAAACACGACGTTTCGGCCGATCCATTCTTCGGCCTTCTTCGGGTGTAAAATCCGAGTGTGATGGTGGTAAACAGAAATGATGTTTAAAGTGGGGTAGCCCTTATAGAGCATGGCACGGTTGTTTCTGTGTCTTTGTCTTGTTGGGTTTAGATTTGTTGAGAAGTGGAAGCCACATCGGGTTGAAATCCGCACTTGTCTCGAAGAACCATTTGAATATTAATGACCCTTCTCAAAACTATAAAAGATGTTGTAACGGTTGACTTTCCTATTAACCTATTGTTTACACAGCAGCAGAGTTTTTTTTTTCTTCTATGTAGAGTGTTAACCAGCAGCAATAGATGTAGTCAGTAGTTTTAGGGACCCCACTCGAGAAGGGCAATGATTTGAGGGTCTCACAATGAGCAATAGGTGGGAATTGGATTTAGAATGAGTTGAAAGTTGCAAGCATTGGGGGACATTTTGAAATACTGAGCCACAAGAAATGGATGTCCTTGTGGAGAGACCAGGGCAAATATGTTTGCTTTGTTTTTGGTCAGGGATTCGGGGTTGATTGTGGCTGAACGGTTAACAGCACGGAAAATGGAATTGGGGAGCTGAGTTCAAACTCCGGCTGAAAAGGTATACGTTCACTTCGCACTAAGCCCTCGGGAAAGGTATGATTCCGCACCACCTCGATTGGCATCAAGTCTAGATGACGGACAACTCTAAATTGTCCTCCAGTCACGTTTTCTCTTTCCTTCCTCTTATTTTTCACATTCTCCTCTTTTTCTTCACTTTCTCTCTCTTCAGTTTCTCTTTTCTCCTCTTGTTCTCTTTTCTTCCTCTTATGTTTCACAGTCTCCTCTTTTTCTACTCGTCTTTCTCTCTGTCCCTCTTTTTCATCTTTCCCTTTTCTTTCTTTTTGTCCACAGTTCGTATTGTCTTTCTCTTTATCGTCCTCTCCTTTGCCTTATTTCTTACTCTTCTATTCCACTCTCTATTTCCTCTCTTGTCTCTTTCCCCTCTTCTCCCGTTTTCTCTTTTCTTCATCTGTTTCACATATTTTCACTCTCTGCTGGCTACTTTTCTTTTTCACAAATCCCAGTCTATACGTCTCATGTCCATTATTAGAAAGATTGCCAGCGTCAAGTAATCAATGTTGCCCTATATGTAACCATAAAGAACCATGATTGCTCATCAATAAGCTTCTAAATGTACCTAGATAACTGATTAAACATGTAACAATGTTAGTTGAAGAGGTGACGGGCAATGCCAAGTATCTCACTCCCTTCCTCATCTTCTTTTTCCTTTCTTTGTCTCTTTATTCCATCATATTAAAATTTAAAAACCCAACCCTCAAAATATGTTGGTCATGGACTGGGAGTTTTAAATGTATTCAATAACTAAACAACCGAAACCCTCCCTCCCAACAAAGAATGCATTCGCCTTCCACTCGTCCTGTGACGCCACCTCAATCAACCAATGGATCACGCCAAATTTAATTTGGACACTATTAGAACAATGCAAAACAATAACATTACAGTTTCCACGATCTCGAAAATGGCTGAACAGACAGTCGAAAGCGCTTGGACAATATTTATATACATTGTGCGTAAACAAGAAAGATTGACCACACAGGTGAAAAGGTTTTCCTTGACCGTCGTATTTAACCAGAGATATATAGATAGATATATATAGAGAGAGATATAAACATATAGATATAGTTGTATTGTTAAAGTTCAGACAGAACAGGAGTACTATGTATATATAGAATTTAATTTGCTATACGTTTTTTATCCTTATCATCCTGTTCTATATCATTTTCTTCCTCTATCACATCCTCTACCCTTCCCCCTCTCTTTCCTCTTTTCCATCATTGTATCCACCACCTCTATCTCTCTGGTATTTCTTCTTCCTCTGTTTCACATTCTCTCTTCATATTGCTTTCTCTTCTCTCCCTCCCTTTCGTTTCTCTTTTCTTCTCGCGTTTTCCTTCTCCCTTTTATATCTCTGCTACCCCCTCCATCAACCCGCCCCTCCCACATTCCCTCCAGTCAACAATAGAAATGATCTATATTTAGTTCTGCGATTGATTCCTGCTATTTATTTCCACCTGTGCGCACCTACTCAATACCTACTTTGAAGAATTCTTTGAGATCAATCAGTCTGTGCCGGTCTCTAAGCAAAAACATGGCCGCCTCTCTTGCACGTGGCGTGGGGAGGGGGAGGCGGAAGAAATGAACATTTCACTTATTAGTTTTCTCATGATCAATGCTAATGACCATATTTGGGTTTTTCATTTTGATTAGTTGGATTAACTAGGGGGAGAAGGTGAAGGACCATTTGATTGGGTAGCAAGGGAAATACTATTTGGGTGGGAGGAAACACTAATTCGATAGGCAGAGGGAGGACTATTAAGAGAGGGGGAGGGGATAGGGGGACTGATTGGAGAGAAAGTGGAATGATTATTTGGAGGGGAGAGGGAGGATTCATCAGAGAGGAAGGGGAATGACTTTGGAGCGGGGGGATTACTTGAAGGTGGGGAGGTACTATTTAGAAGGGGAGGGGGGATTATTTGAATGCGAAGAAATGGTAGGACTATTTAGAGGGGAAGGGAAAGGATTATTAAGAGATGGAGGGAAGGACTGTTTGGAAGGCGAGGAGGGGAGGATTATTTGGACTTAGATGAAAATGACTTCTGGGGGAAGGATTAGCGTAAATCTTGAAATCGTGAACTCCAGCACCTTTTTCACAAATCTTACCAGTCTTTCAGCGCACGTTTGTTTTAGTGTTACTACTTGTTGATCCCCGTGAAAAAAAAATCATGGATACATTTGGATTTCTATTATATGATTACAAAAGTAATAGTTCAAGTGGAAGAGTCCATTGTTTCAAATGGTGGGTAGGGATATTTTTATCAGCACAATTGATTAAGTGTCTATTTTATGGACAAAGTAACAGAAAGAATGACACTGTTCATCTAACTACAATTGAAGAAATGTATGTATGTGTGTGTGTGTGTGTGTGTGTGTGCACCACAATTACTCGACAACTGGCCATTGTACGAAGTTGACATTCGCCAGATATATTAGTCAGCGCACAAGGCAATGCAGTGTCGAGTGCGCAGTTTTTTGATCGGTGACTTTTGAGAAACCTAATGAAAATAAATAAACAAAAACGGATTATAGATCTTTCTTCCTAATTTCTATTAATTATCTCCCTTGTTTTCGCTCTTTAACATTATCTAAATCTAGATATTGTGTATCTAAATTGGCAACACCGTAGAAAAGTAGACTAAATGCTTCGAAGCCGTAGTTTCGTACAACGGGCGGATAATTATTTACATGACAATTATGGTTGTTCCACGCCCCATAAAGTCCGGCCCCTTCCGAACATGCACCTTTGGAATGGGCACTGCCCGGGTTATATGAGTAGGATCTACTGCTCAGTACTTGTATAAAAATGTTGCTATGCAACACGTGGCACTGTGGTGTGTAGGGTGCAAATCTATCTCAGAAATCTTAGCAGTCTTTAGGCGTGCAGTAGTTTGATTGTTAATATTTCTTCTGTGGATATTGCAGGTGTGGTTGTTTAAATGTAGAGAGGAAAGGGCAGAGGGCGTACTCTAGTAGTAGTAGTAGTAGTAGTAGTAGTAGTAGTAGTAGTAGTAGTAGTAGTAGTAGTAGTAGTAGTGGTGGTGGTGGAGTTTTGAGTTGCTTTCCTTCAAGCTGTTATAGTTATGCTCTTATTTAACTCACATTCTTTTTCTTTTCCACTGGTTCTTCATTCTTTTCATATGTTATTCCTGCTCCTTTTCTTCTTCCTTTGTGTCTGCTTCATGCTGTCATACCTTAATCTTTATTCTTTTCTGTTCTCCTTTCTCCTTTCCTTTCCTTCTGTTCCAACTTCTTTATTGGCGTCTTGTTGCTTCGTTCTCCTTCGTTCTCCTTCATTATCCTTCGTCCTTCTTGTTAATTTCCAACTTCATCATTACTTTCTTACTTTCTTTCTTTCTTTCTTCTTTATCTACCTTTTCCTTTTCATTTCTTTCTTCATCTTTCCATCATTTTCTAATCTTTTTAAATTTTTGTTTTTCATTTCCTTTTACTTCACCTTCATTTGCTTTTCTTGATGTTTTCCTTCATTTCTTTCTTGATCTTTTCCTTCCTGTTCATCTTCATTACCTTCTTGCTGCCACTTCCTATTCACTTGCTGTTTTCGCACCACCCCCATCACCCTGTCCTTATCAAGACAATCGATGACGTCACGACATTTTGATTGTTATCAACAAGATCAACCCTAAGGCAATTCAAAGCATTTATTAGTGTTGAACACATTTTCAACACCTCAGAATACATTTCGCGTAAACAGCCTTTGTTATTGCCAACACGTCTCTGGGTGTGCATATCTCTGTGTGGGCGCACGTATACGTTCATAAACACAGACTTATCTTATTGCAAATATGGATATATGCTATAGACATACATACATACATACATACATACATACATAC
>VCCN01000724.1:4032688-4044891 GCA_006491835.1 Architeuthis dux
CAAAAGGAAATTAGAGAGAACGTGTTTTCATAACCGCATTAGAAACATTATTTAGTTTAACCCACCCTACCATTTAAAAGTAAAAACCAATATTGGTAAAACATTTTAAAATATGATTGACAAACATTTCCCTAACGACAACATTCGGCATAAGATATTCAATAGAGGCACGAGTAAAGATATCTATTCTTGTACTAATAACATAGCTAAAATCATAAAGACAATAAAATAACCATGAATAGACTAGACTTAGACAATAACATACCTAACTGTAAATGTAGAAATGTTGAATGTGAATTCAATAGAAAAACCAAACGATCATAAATTAAACATCGGAGCGTCGGTATACCCGATTTAAAATCAAATATCACAAGATATCATTCAATAATATAAAATATAGTAACAGCACATCATTGTCCAAATATGACTGGAATATGAATATCATCAGATGGGAATTTTTTACAACACCGGACAGTAAAAACGCAGCACAAAAACGCTACTTATGCTTGGAAGAACAATTAAATATCGAATTTCCAAAGGAACAACATTTAAATAAACAGAATGTCGTCACAAACAAGTTTATTAAAATATTTCGATAATAATAAACTAGACGACAACTTACACAAACTACACGTAGTACCGTTTTATTTTATTTTTAACACCATATCTAACTTACATAAGTTAGTTACATTTTTTAGATAGATAGATATAGTACATTTTGAAACAATTTGAAAGAATTCTCAGCAAATTGCATGCATATTTGTATAATTACTTACTGCGCTTAGCTTATTCCGGAACAAGGACATGGTAGTTGGGCACCCAGTGAAGATTGAACTCCTTGTATGTGTATTGTCGTTCTCCGATTATAGCCCCATCGAGGGGTTAGATACATACGGGCAATTGTTAGTAAGATCAATTTTTTGCCGGGCATATCGAAGCTTCGTTCTGCTTACGGCACCTGGTATTCGCTAATGGTCATCCATCTAGGTAGTGACCAAGCTCGACGTTGCTTAACTTAGGTGATCTTACGAGAGGCGGTGTATCCAACGTGATTTGGCCGTAACCCCTTTAGTTCATAGCGGAGATGCCTTGTATACCATTTTAAAAGGTATTTGGTATGATCCGGCGGTGGATTGAACCACGGCCTACCGAACCGGTGCCAAGCACTACCACTGGGCAACGTTGATCCGTATTGAACGGCTTACCCGAGAGAAAGATTCTGTTCGATGATCCTGCTGATGATGTCCCCACAGCAGGTGCCCTGTTAAATTGTTGTTGTATGCAAGATTTGACGTTTTTATTCTCTGTGGATTTTCGGAAGGAAAAATTGAAGATTTCTACGGCTTTTTAAAAAGAAATAATCAAGGAATCAGACGACATAATTTCATTACTCTTAAAATTACTAAACTCCATCAATAATGGTGGACAGATTTATTTTCTATTTTCTTAACAAACTGACACAAGACAGTGAGTGCATTTCACAGTTTCAATAACATTTCTCATACAATTAAATTAAAGATTGTTTAATCTGGCCGGCTATCTATATATTTATCTATCTATATATCTATCACGCGTACAGGCCACGCCAATGGAGCTAGTATCAGAGAAGAGTGTACTAACATTTATTATTCTGTTCCGGCTCAGAGAGGCGGTGTAAAATATTCAACCTTGTCAGATCAAAAATAAAACTACTGGATTTATATTTAAATTTATGGGAGAGGTACTTCCCTTTTCCCATGCAAATTTTGTTTTCAGCCTATCAGACTGGCAACATCCAAGAGTTAAACTTTAGGCTCGGGGGAGATACTCCTCAATCCTAGTCCTAGTGCGGAGTTCTTAGGCCTTGCATACAATTTTTGGTGGACAGATTTGGTCTGACTCGGCGGCTGATTGAACCACGGCCTTCCGAACCGAAGTCGAGCACTCTACCACTGGGCAACGTTGATCTGTATTGAACGGCTTACCCGAGCGAAAAGTTCTATTAGCAGATGATCCTGCTGATGATTTCACCACAGCAGGTGCCCTGTTCAATTGTTGTTGTATGCTTTGACGTTTTTATTCTCTGCGGATTTTCTGAAGAAAAAATTGAAAATTTCTAAGGCTTTGGAAATTTCTTTTTAAAATCAAGGAATCAGACGACATAACAATGGCGTACCGATTTTCTTAACAAGCTGACACAAGACAGTGAGTGCATTTCACAGTTTCAATAACATCTCTCATGCAATTAAATTGTAATGAAATACACTGTTAGTGTGTTCGCTTTCTGAAGGAAGCAGCGTACAGAAGACTGGCGTTTTGGGTGGTAGTATTGGGTTTTGCGCTCAGCTGGCGAGTATCATATTCCGGACCAGAATATAGGTCAAACAGCTGACCAAGGGAACAAAGAGAATGCGTTCGACCAATCAGAGTATTTTTAAGGGTGTGCCGTGATTTAAATCGGGAGTCAGTTAGTTGGGCACTCAGCAGCGACAGGTCAACAGCTAGGAGCTTGACTCCGAACCCGTTAGGATGCGGGAGAAAGGGAGGAAGAAACCAGTGTGGCCTGAGCTACTACTATCATCACCGTCAGTCCTTCAGTAAAGTAACTAGGAACAGAACAACTTGAATTTCAACAAAACAGAATCCAATACCATGATTGATCCGCGAACCGGCCCTGCATCGAAGCTTATCAACGGAAATAAAAATAATCCATTTTCCCTTGAGACCACGTGGGAGAGCCTATTTCATGTATGGACCAACTGTTTGTTTCCGTCCACAGATTCTTCTCTCCCGTAAATGTGCGACCCTGAAACGAGACGTGTCACCGACTAGAAGAAATGTTGGTTATACTACAAGATTAAAGATGTTAGAAATATGTAAATATTAGTAACCGTCAACCAAAACTGTCAACTTAGGTTTCGTCTTTTTTTTCTTCTGGCTGGCTGGCTGGCTATCTATCACGCGCACAGGCCACACCAATGGAGCTAGAGGGTCGGAGATTTAAACAGTTACTCCTTATTATGTCTAGAAAACACGTTCATGCTAAATTACCCACGGCAAGAGAAGTAACTTATTCATTGATCACCCCTCTTCCCAATTTGTGTTATTGATCAGCCCCAATACGGCATGTTTTCAACGTGATGGTTTCGCTTGGGTGACTAACCAGACTTGTTACTAATAAGTTCAGGAAGTGCCTGTGGCCAAGCGGTTCGCTGTATATAATCGGCAAGCCGAGTTCGAATTCAGACTGAGACTGAGACTGGAACTTATGTCCTTGGGAAAGGCATGGATCCATCTCCTTTCCCAAGCTATGGGTAAAATAAGGGTGAGTGACGCCACTTCGTGTGCTTGTCACATCTAAGTATATTTAACATATTGCAAAACTCGTAGAACGAGCCGAAACGGCGAAACTTGTGATATGGGAAGTCAGGGAAAGGACGGCTCATGCCATAGCAATCGAATGGCCGCTACTTTCCCCTTTTTGTTCACTAATAAGTTCACAGAATGTTTCAAATCAATATTCAGCAGGATAAGTTCAAATTGAATAAGGAATTGTATTTTTCCAAAGCATAAAGCATTTGTTTTGTTTTCTTAGATACATTTAATTAAATCTATGTATATAATTCAGTGGTGTTCGTTTGTCTGTCACGCTATAGAAACCACTTAAACATTGATGCAGCCCAAGCAAATTGGGAATTGATACTCAATGGACCAAAGGGAAGATTTTGAAGTAAGATTGCTGTGCGATCTGCGTTCGCCTCCACCCCGATAATAATATCTGATTTCCCTCTATTTCTCTATAATAACAAGGGTCTCATGCCTTTTAGCTGTATGTGACCTCTAAGTAGTCAAAACGTTGCATTGTAGCCAGATTTATTGAATTAACGTACCCCTAAAATGCTCTAATTTGGAGAATGCAAATATTACGGGGGAATTAGAACTGAATAATAATAATAGTGTGGGGTCAGAGATCGCGCTCGCCCTGATAATAATGATCTGCTTTCCATCCATCCACCTAATGCTAAATTTCTGATTCCGTTTATCTGTATGTGACCTATTGCAAACCTCGTAGAGCAGATAATTTAAAATAATGGGCTACAAATAGTCGAACAATACAGCTGTAACGATGAATTGTTACCAGAGGTATTGAATTAAGGTACCTCTAAGAAAGACTGTTTTGAGCGCCAAGTTACGCCTTGCACAGGAACTATCTGAAATACAACCCTACTGGCGGGTTTTCAGCTAGTTTCATTTGAGCCGAATGGCGTAGTCAATTTGGTTGGAGTTCTTTGTTGTTAAACAATTGTTTTAAACTAGGCTACAGGTACACTTTTCGTTTTTTTTAATTATATTTATTAGTTGAAGTATTATAAAGTAGTATTATTTTAAATGTTATGACTACTTTTTACGTTCTTTTTAAAGCTGCGATAAAATGTAACTAATACAGTAATATGAAGATGAAAAAGTAGTCACAAAAACTTTAAATAATAGGCTACAAGTAGTTGAACACTCTTCGACAATACAAAGTGGTCAGTATTTCTGCGAACATATCCGCCATATGTAAACTATCAAAATGTTAATAAAAACTGAATGCTATTATTTAATTATGAAAGGTCGGCTGTTTCTAATCTTGTTAAGATTGCCAGTTTTTACTTTCTAACTCGTAGTTTTTTTTTAACTAGTTCATTAAAAACACGTATCTTTTTCGCTTTTCTCTATTTTTCGTTTGCTCATTACTACTGTCTTTCTCTTTTTCTTGTTTCAACATCTTATCATGTTCATTAATAAACAACAAAACAAAATTGAAATTGGGATATAACGTCCTGTCACATCCGCCAAATTTACCTGTCATTTCTCCTACAGATCATTATCTTTTCGAACATTTAAGACTCCATATCCGTAATAAAAATGTTCAATAATAGGCAGGCCATACATCATTTGTGCTTTTACTGAATTTATGACCACTAAGCCTATATCATTTTATAGAGATGGCCTATTATCATTAGAAGATGGTGGGGGGAAAGTTATTGCTTCAAATGGCTCATATGAGAAATTGCAATATATTTTATACGTTTTAGAGTGCTCTGACTGAAATGTGTAGCTGTGACCTTGACCTTTTGTATAAAAATCTGCTTCTAGCCGAAATTTTCGTCTAACTGTCCGTGAAGGTTCCCATCTGTGCAACATGATTTTAAAAGAAAAACCGATTATTGCTCCAAATGGCCCATATTATGATCAAGTATTTACCGTCTTTTGTTATTATGTCATGTCATTTAGTGTATAAAAACGTAATACAACCGTCTATGCTTATAATATATATGATATTTTGCAAAGTCAACTTTTGAATTCAATGTATTTTCCCAGAAAATCATTGCATGACTAAACTGTGGCATACACAAAGAATGGAAGTATTGTAGCGGTGCTCTTAGCCAGCACATCGGCAGCGAGTTGGTTTACAGGCGCTTGGTCGTTAATGGTGCAGACTAATTCAATGATCAATTTTTAAAAGTGCCACATAGTCTGTCTTTTATGAATAAATATCATAATCATTTTCTGAAAGCTGGTTTTGGCAGACGCTGAACTTCTTAACTTTGGATTAATTTAGCAATGCATATCAACCATGTGTATACATATATACACACACACACACACATAAAATGATATAGATTTAGTGGTCACAGATTCAGTAAAAGCACACATTATGTATGGCTTGCCTTTTATTACGGATATGAAGTCTCAAATGTTAGAAAATATAATGATCTGTAGGAGAAATGACAGGTAAATATGGCGGATGCGATAAGACGTCATATCCCAATTATCAATTTATGTTTTGTTCTTTTTGTTTTGTTTGTTAATTTTTAATGAACAAGAAAAGATGATGGAATAAGAAAAAGAGAGAAAGAAAGAAATTAAACAAGTAGTAATGAGCAAGCGAAAAATAGAGAAAAGCGAAAAACAAAGGAATTCTGTCTGATATACTGACAAAAAACTTAGTACGTTACCTGCAATGTTATTATTGACTAAGAATCCTACGGCACTGACATCTTTTTTTATACAGACTAAAGTTAATCTAGGTCTACGCTCCCACTTCAAAAGGTTCGGACCAAAAGATTGAAGAGTTTTATGACGACTAACTATACAATACTCATGGGAGACTTTAATGCTAAGGTAGGTCAAGGAAAAGTTGGAGAATCTAGTGTAGGAAAATATGGAATAGGACCGAGAAATGAGAGATGACATGCTAGTAAATCTCTGAGAAATATTGTTTAAAGATAACTAATACATTCTTTCAAAAACGGGAAGGTCGAAAGTGGAAAATGGCACAACAAAAAATGAAATCGACTTCATACTAACTGACAAGATCGATAACATTAAAGACGTTACCGTTATAAACAAAGTAGACATGGGAAGCGATCATAGAATGGTAGCGTGCAGAACTTTAAAACTGAGTGGAATAAAATAACTCTTAAGAAGAAGAGATGCCCCAATAAGATAGAGATAGAAAACAGATTCCAGGCCTTATGGAATAGCGACACTGACATTAGTAATAGTCTGACAAATATAATCAAGGAAGCAGCAGAGATGGTAGGCAAGACAAATGTAGACAATAACACAGGGAAATACTCTAAAGCAACATTAAAATTAATCAAACAGAAGAAATTTGAAGATAGAAACTAAAGAGGACGAAAACAAAAAAACAGAATTTAACAATAAATAAAAGAACGAGAAAAGAAAAAAGAAAGAAAAAGACGAAAAGGATAGCAGATGATATCAGAAAGGGGAAGAGTTTAAAACACGCCCGATCCGCAGACAATACTGGCAAGCAAAAGATGTTCGCACTAAAGGTTAAAAATGGCAAAATTATCAAAATAGGGACAAATTGACAAAAGTAACGCAAGAATTCTATGAAAATGTGTACGCTTCAAAAATAAACATACCACAAACTAATAAACCTATAGATACTAGCGATATCCCAGACATAACTGTAGAAGAAGTAATATCTGCACTACGAAATATAAAACTCGGTAAAGCCCCAGGCGAGGATGGCATAACGACAGATCTTCTAGGAGATGCAGGTGAAATCTTGCACAAAGGACGAGCACAGCTATTCATGCAATGTATAAGAGAAAGAAAAGTTCCTAACAACTTCTGTCTAAGAATAATAATCCTACTCCACAAAAAAGGAGATAAGCACGACCTCGGCAACTACCGCCCGATTACACTACTACCTAACATATAAACTATTCACAAACTTACTCACATATTAACAGGCACTCTAGATAAAAACCAACCACGTGAGCAGGCAGGCTTCAGAATCGGCTACTCAACAATTGATCACCTACATGCAATAAATCAACTAACCGAAACGTACTTAGAATTGGCCTTTGTAGATTATGAGAAAGCATTTGACTCGGTAGAACACACGAGTCTTCAACTCAATGCGAGAACAAGGTGTTAACGAAAATTACATACAAATCATCCAAAACATATACGAAAATGGCACTGCAATAATTATACTACATAAAGATACAAACAAGATAAAGATAGCTAAAGGTGTGAGACAGGGGGATACAATATCACCTAAACTGTTTACAGTGAGCCTTGAAAGCATCTTTCGGAAAACTGATTGGGAGGGAATGGGAATAAACATAGATGGAGAATACTTAAACCACTTGAGATTCGTTGCTGACATTTCCATGACGTTGGAAGCATCCGAATAATTACAAAACATGTTAACCGATCTAAATAGAGAAAGTAAAAAAGTAGGTTTAAAGATGAACAGAACAAAGACAAACGTCATACGGCTCAAATGACACATAGGAAATTATCTGAAAATCCGCCCGATGGGTTGTATTTCAGATAATTCCTGTGCAATTCCTGTGCAATTCCTGTGCTCGAAACAGTTTTTTCTTTCTTAGGGGTCCCTTAATTCAATACCTCTGGTAACAATTCATCGTTTCAGCTACTTAGAGATCACATACAGATCATACAGATAAACGGAATCACACTTTTTGGTATTAGATAGATAGATAGATTGATGGATAGTTGGAAAGCAGATAATTATTATCGGCGTGAGCGCGACCGGAGACTTCACACTATTATTATTCAGTTCCAATTCCACCGTAATTCTTTTTGCATTCTCCAAATTAGAGCATTTTAGGGGTACGTTAATCCGATACATCTGGCTACAGCGCACCGCACTGTCACATACAGATAAACAGCATCAGACCATTGTTATTATAGAGAAATAGAGAGAAATCACATCTTATTATCGGGGTGGGGGCGAACGCAGATCGCACAAGAATTATTTCACAAAAATCAAAAAAGTCCCACTTTAAAACATTCACTTTGGTCCATTGAGTATCAATTCCAAATTTGGTTGGGTTGTGTCAATGTTTAGGTGGTTTCTATAGCGTGACAGACAAACAAACACACAGCCGAACACCACTGAATTATATACATAGATTTAATTAAATTTATCTAAAACAAACAAAAAAAACAAATGCGGTATGCTTTGGAAAAATACAATTCCTTATTCATGATTTGAATTTATCCTGCTGAATATTGATTTGAAACATTCTGTGAACTTATTAGTGAACAAAAAGAAAGGGGAAGTAGCGGCCATTACGATTGCTATGACATGAGCCGTCCCTGCCCTGGCTTCCCATATCACAAGTTTCGCCGTCTCGGCTCGTTCTACGAGTTTTGCAATTTGTTAAATAGACTTAGAGGTGACGAGCACACGAAGTGGCGTCACTCACCCCTATTTTACCCATGCCTTTCCCAAGGGCATAAGTGCCAGTCTCAGTCTCAGTCGGAGTTCGAACTCGGCTTGCCTATTCCATATTACATACAGCGAACCGCGAACAGTTCTGGTTAGGCACCCAATAGAAACGGTCACGTGACCAATGTATTTTGGCAGCCTACCGTGTTGGGAGTGATCATTAAAAGAAATTGGGATGAGCGGTGATCAATGAATAAGTTACTTCTCTTGCCGTGGGCAATCTAGCATAAACTAACAAAATACAAATAAACATGTTTAAATTCCCAGCGTGGGATCTTCCAATAAGAAAATGGCCAACAGGGGGAGCGGTAGTATCAGTGGCGGACTTAACCTCGTTATCAACCAGTATAACTGTGAGATGAAGGGCCAAAAAAACGGAAAACCTTACCTTGAAAATAAAGTCGTTCTTCATGCTTCCCATTTAAATTAATTGCGACAAATATCTCTGTTGCGACTTGTTGACGTTAGGCGCCGAATTGTAACCAGTCTTTTAATAGGTGTAGTAATATTAGAGTAAAGTTACTCAATCTGAAATGGTACAACTACTTGTACCTATGTTCGAGGGGGTGTAGAGTGCGATATTCCTCGGATTTCAGTAGTAATTTTCAGAAAAGTTCCTTTCTCATTCAACGATTTGTAACAAAAGAGTGAGTTTTTTTTTGTCTGAAGAGAGTAGGCCGTGTAACTCTTGGTTGTTGCCAGTCTCCCGTTCTGATAGGCTGAAAACAAAATGTGCATGGGAAAAGGGAAGTAACTCTCCCATAAATTTAAATATAAATTCATTAGTTTTATTTTCGATCTAACAAGGTTGAATATTTTGCACCGCCTCTCTGAGCCGGAACAGAATGATAAGTGTTAGTACACTTCTGATACTAACTCCATTGGTGTGGCCTGTACGCGTGGTAGATAGATAGATAGATAGATAGATAGATAGATAGATAGATAGATAGCCAGTCAGCCAGCCAGATTACAAAATCTTTAATTTAATTGTATGAGAAATGTTATTGAAACTGTGAAATGCACTCACTGTCTTGTGTCAGTTTGTTAAGAAAATAGAAAAGAAATCAGTCCGCCATTGTTGTTGGTGTTTAGTAATTTCAAGAGTAATGAAATTATGTCGTCTGATTCCTTAATTTTCAAAAGGATCATCTAACAGAATCTTTCTCTCGGGTAAGCCGTTCAATACGGATCAACGTTGCCCAGTGTTAGAGTGCTCGACACCGGTTCGGTAGGCCGTGGTTCAATCCGCCGCCGGGTCATACCAAATACTTTTTAAAATGGTATACAAGGCATCTCCGCTCTGAACTCAGCACAAGGATTAAGATTGAGGAATATCTCCCCGAGGTTACGGCCAAATCACGTTGGATACACCGCCTCTTGTAAGATCACCGAAGTTAAGCAACGTCGAGCTTGGTCACTACTTAGATGGGTGACCATCGTGGAATACCAAGTGCTGTAAGCAAAACGAAGCTTCAATAGTCCCGGCTAAAAATTGATCTTACTAACAATTGCCCGTATGTATCTACTATAACAAACAAGAACCCTCAAACCCCGTCATTAGCAACAAACCCTGCCTACAAAAAACACACCCATTATTCATGTTGTATACGAATTCACTTGCCCTTTAGGAGACTGTGTCACCCTTCCCCAATCGAATTCTCATATAGGACAAACTACTACCACTCTGTCTAGACGCCTTGCCTGCCACTTCTCCGATCAGAGCGCTATAAGAACCCACTTAAACAAACACACACCTCTTAAAATTCCTATACGCCAAATTCTTGTCAACAATACACGCATAATAAAAAACATCCATTGTAAAAATAAAAAGGCTTGCTATAAAGGAAACGCTCCTAATAAGATTTTTAAAAACTCAACAAAATCTCTTAAATTTAAAAGTTTTTAATAACTAAATCTCTGAAACCCCCTTCTAACAAATAATGCAATCGCCCACCACTTGTCCTGTGACGCCAGCCAACCAATGGCACACAATGGAATTAATTTGAACACTATTTGTACCGTGCAAACAATAAAGTTTTCACGATCTCGAGAATGGCTGATCGTATAGTCGAAAGCCCTCGATCTAATATCTCGTCAGGACAATATTTATATACATTGGATCCGAACATACGTTCTCTTGTGCGTAAACAAGAAAAATTAAGCAAAAAGATGAAAAGGTTTTCCTTGACCGTCGTATTTAATCAAACATGCATTAATGAAGGATTACTGCTCAAATACACTATATATATATGTGTGTGTGTGTGTGTGTGTGTGTGTGTGTGTGTGTGTGTGTGTGTGTGTGTGTGTGTGTGTGTCCTTGTCTGTAATTCTTAACCAAACCTGTATATGTATATATGTAAATATGTGATTTGCTATTGTATTGGTGTTGTCCTCGGTAAAACTGTAATAAAATGTTAATTGGCCAATGGTATTTGGAGGGATATTTTTCTCTTCTAACAAGACAAGCGAGCTTTACGTCATGTTAGGCGTCTGATGTGTGGCTGTAGGTGTGATACCGAAGTTGAGCCCCGAAAACACCATTCCTATAGAGAGCCCCTATTTTATGTTTTTAGCATATTGGCAAATTATTTTTCAGTATGTCTCTATTTATACCAAATACGTTACAGCCAATCGTTATGCACCGTTTTATTTCATTTCCATCCTCTTTCTCTAGCTTTATTGCCTGACCTAGGTAAATGTATTCCTTAACTACTTCTAAGGCTTCACCGTCTATTCCTATGGTCTTTTTCGAGACTGTATTGTTGAACAGTACTTTTGACTTTGTTCTGTACATCTTAAACACAATTGATTGGCTTTCTCTACTTTGCATCATAGATCATCTGCGGTTTCCGCTAGTAATGCAATATCATCACAGTATCTTAAAATATTCTCCGTCTATGTGTACTGCCACGTTTTCCCAATCTGTTATGCTTTCAAGCCTTGCTGTAAAGAGTTTTGGTGATATTATATTCCCTTGTATTACTTCTTTTCCAATCATTATCTTGTTAGTTTCTTTATGAAGCCTAATTATTGCAGTGCGATTTTCGTATATATTCTCAATTACTTGTATATAATTCTCATTTATACCTTGTTCTCTCATTGAGGTGAAGACTGCCGTGTGTTCTATTTAATCAAAGGCTTTTTCATAGGCTACGTAAGCCAAACAAAGTGGTCTGTTGTATTTTGATGTCTTTTCAGATAGATAGATAGATAGATAGATAGATAGATAGATAGATTTCAGATCTATTAAAGTTAATAACTGTGTCTGGCTAGGGACTTCTTGATCCATAGTTGGTATGTATTGTTTCAAACAATTATTTAACTAATAATTATAGCTTCCCTGAAAAGAATTCTTTCTAACCAGTGTATTATGATGAATAGACAGAAATTGCTGTATATTTTATACGTTTTAGCGTGCTCTGACTGAAATGTTGTGTAG
>VCCN01000724.1:4132440-4143286 GCA_006491835.1 Architeuthis dux
CTCCATCTATGTTTATTCCCATTCTATCCCAATCAGTTTTCCGAAAGGCCTGCTGTAAATAGTTTGGGTGATATTGTATCTCCTTGTCTTACTCCTTTTGCTATCTTTATCTTGTTTGTATCTTCATGTAGTCAATTTATTGCAGTGTCATTTTCGTATATGTTTTTGATGATTTTATGTAATTCTCGTTAACGCCTTGTTCTCGCATTGAGTTAAAGATTGCCGTTTGTTCTTCCGAGTCAAATGCTTCTCATAATCTACAAAGGCCAAACAGAATGGTTTGTTGTATTCTAAGGACGTTTCGATTAGTTGATTTATTGCATGTAGCTGATCTATTGTTGAGTAGCCGCTTCTCAAGTCAGCCTGCTCGCGTGGGTGATTTTTGTCTAGAATGCCTGTTAATCTGTTTGTAATTATTTTTGCTAATTGTGTATATATGTTAGGTTATAGGGCGATAGTTGCCAAGGTCGTGCTTATCCCCTTTTTGTGGAGTAGGATCACTATTCCTAGACAGAAGTTTGTAGGGACTTTTCTTTCTATTATGCATTGTGTGAATAGCTGTGCTAGACCTTTGTGCAAGATCCTTCCTGCATCTTTTAGAAGGTCTGTCATTATGCCATCCTCACCTGGAGCTTTACCGAGTTTCATATTTCATAGTGCAAACATTACTGTTATATCTGGGATATCGCTAGTATCTATCGGTTGATTGGTTTGTGTTATTTCTATTTTTGAAGCGTACACATTTTCATAGTATTCTTCCGTTACTTTTGTCAATTTGTCCCTGTCTTTGATAATTTTGCTATTTTTATCCTTTAGTGCAAGCATCTATTGCTTGCAGGTATGATCTTCGGATCGTTTTCGTGTTTTTCTTTTCTTTTTTCTGTTCCCCTTTCTTTTATCTATTAATTTGTTAAGTTCTGCTTTTTTGTTTTCGTCTTCTTTAGTTTGTATCTTTATATATCTTCCCATATATAGTTTTGATTAGTTTTAATGTTGTTTTAGAGTATTTCCCTGTGTTATTGTTTACCATTGTATTGCCTGCCATCTCTGCTGCTTCCTCAATTATATTTGTCAGACTATTACTCTTTTCCTCTATGTCACTGTCGCTATTCCACAAGGCTTGAAATCTGTTCTCTATCGCTACTCTAAAGTTGCTAATGTTCTCTATCCCTATCTTGTTGGGGCATCTCTTCTTCTTAAGAATCATTTTATTCCTTTCATTTTTAAAGTTAAATTTCTGCACGATAACATACTCTGGTCGCTTCCTATGTCTACTCTGTTTATAACGGTGATGTCTTTAATGTTATCGATCTTGTCAGTTATTATGATATCGAATTCGTCTTTTGTTGTGCCCTTTGGGCTTTACCAATTCCACTTGCGACCTTCCCGTTTTTGAAAGAATGTATTAGTTATCTTTAGACCGTATCTCTCTGACAAATTTACTAGCATGTCACCTCTCTCATTTCTCAGGCCTATTCCATATTTTCCTACACTAGATTCGCCAACTTTTACTTGACCTACCTTAGCATTAAAGTATCCCATGAGTAGAGTGTAGTTACTCTTCTCTCGGTCAATTATCTTACTGATGTCTATCAACGAATTTACTTACTATATTTATTGAATTTCGTTACTAGAGAAATTAGATGAATCTAATTAATCTCCAACCCTCATAATATTACAATAGAAACAAGGAGAAAAGAAGACCGAATTGGTTTCGAATCAGGGAAAAGGGCTAGAGAAGGAATGAGCATACGTTTTATATGTTGCTGCTGCAACTGTTTCGTCTTGCAGTTATTTCTGTGGAGAGAGTTTTATCTTGCACTTAAAAGGTATTTACTCAAGTCATCGCTTTACGAAGAAGCCTTTTATTAACTTTAACTCGGTGCAAAATCTCTGGATAAAAGATGCTGACGGCTTTGTGACCGGTGATTCTTTCAGATGCATATCTAAATTTATTTCTAGACGGATATAACCTTTATTCCTTACCGAACGAAAAACCGAACCCCAATCATTTATTCACTGAAAAGGGGTCACGTGACAAGCAGTGATTATTCCCTGTCTTTGAGTTTCCGTTCCTACGCATTCTACAAAACCAATTAAGAACATCGAGAAATAAATCACTTTAATTGCCTTTATGCTGTCCTTATATTAAGTCTGCCCCAAGCTAGTCACCTCGGCGCCAATGTCGCTCTGGGTGGCAACACTTATCTAAAAGTTGTATCAAGTTTCACTGAGAACTCACTTCCTATGAACCGCGCAAGCGCCCCCTCCCACAAATCTGCGCACATATAGGGGACACGGTATGCGGATATGTAAAGATATCTCAGGGAGCTAAACGCCCCTGCCTTGCACAGTTCCAATTCTCTTACTGTTCACACTGCACCATTGGGAGGACGAGCTGCGGCAAGAAAGGGCGGTCAAGCGAGGGCTGATTCAATGCCAACCTGTCAAGGATGGAACCAGCAATCGAGGCCTTCTTGGACATGCCCGAACGAATGGACTCGAGAAGCACTCAAAAGTGCCCGGTGCACCACACAGCGCATCACCATCAAGAAGGCCCTTGGTCCTGTTGTGAGCGGGTTTGCTCCTCTGAGATCTCTGGCCGGTGAGAAGATCACTAACCGCAAAAACAAATGATCAGATGAGTGGAGCATTGTACTCCCGTGCTGCACTCGATGGTACAAAGGATCTGCCCATCATGGGGGAGCTAGATGGGGTGCCAACCTTGCAGGAGCTCAACAAAACCATCGACTCCCTCCCAAATGACAAAGTACCAGGTAGCGATAACATCCCACCTGAAGCCATTAAGTGTGGTAAGCCTTCCCTGCTTCAGCCGCTGTACGAACTACTCTTTGCTGGGAGGAAGGTGCAGTTCCCCAAGACTGTACCCTGGTTTCCCCTACATGCATGCACCCATACACACATACGTGTACCTAAAAACTGCTATGTTGGTCAGCTTGGAATTTTAGAGGGGTCAAATTCGCGTTAGCGTCTGCGTTAGAATTGAAAATTGTCCTGACCTCACTGAAATTGACCCGACCTCAATTTGACCGTTAAATGACACCAGAAGTCATCGCCATCTATCCTATGTTCAGGTTTCAGACTGTAGGGTGCAACCGTTTAGGAGTCTATAAAACATTGAAACAAATAAGCATTTTTCGTTTCTTTAGTTTAGTTTTTTTTTTTAATTACATAAGACTTAATTTTAAAATATGACCTTCAGTTATAAGATATTGTTTTTAGATGTTGAAAAGAAACAACTTTATTACTGATACTATTGTTCGGACTGAGATCCTCATCTTGGTTGTCATTTCCACAACTTGGAAGTTGGGACGGTGGCCTAGATAGCTAAAGCGTTGGTTAAAAAGCGTCTGACTGTTGAGTCATCTGTAGGTTGTGGGTTCAATCCCAGGCAGGAGCACCATAACTGAAAAATTAACCACGAAATAATTTCTAGGACATGGATAGTAGAATGAGGACAGTATACCCCCGTGGATCAAATAAAGGGTTCAGTTCAAAAGTTACCGACAAAACTTGACACCTGAAGAAGGCCAGAGAGTACATCGGCCGAAACGTTGTGGAAATGACAACCAAGATGAGGATCTCAGTCCGAACAATAGTATCAGTAATACTAACACCTCATCTCAGAAATACCGAACTCAAACAACTTTATATTTCATAATTTCTATACCTTCCCCAGAGCTCGCTTAAATTTACGGATTGTCTATTTCAAACCATGAAATACTGTGACAAAACATGGTGCCGGGAAGTTGCTCTACAGTGAATACGCATACACTATTGATAAAAAAAAACGAAAATAAGTCACATATTGGCGATACGAACAGAGGGGTTATTGTGAAGGTCGTCTTAAAACGATGTACGATCTTCTGCTGGACAAACCATCTCTATCAATCATATCCACCAGAAGAAAGTCGATTGATTGCGTTGAAAACAATTCAAAGGATGAACAAGAGAGAGCTGCTTATACCGAATAGATCAATAGCACTATAATTCAAAACTGTAAAGTTGATTTCCCCCTAAAAGCGGCTGGTTATCTCTCCATAAAAGAAAATCTTTTCAGAATGATTAGGAGAGAATGAGAACTCCCTAATGGGAATCAAATGACATGATCTGGGAATAACTTTACGAGCGGAAAGCTTTTCGTTGTATGAAGAGGAGAACGTTATTATTCTGGTAACCGATAAACGCCGATTTGCTGGCAAAAAGCAATCATTGGTTTTGTTGACTCTGCTCCTATTGGATATCATCTGTACACAATCCATCTTCACGGGGAAAATCATACAATTCCTCTAGTTTATTTCATCACAAAAAATAAAAACATAGAAACATGATAGTGAGGGCGGTGATACCTTGGACAGAGGGATAGATCGGACATTACATTTCCTAAACAAAAGTATGAGACCTAGGCATCTTGCATGAAAATCCGAGAGTTTGTTTACATCGTCCATTGGGAATTTCAAAACAACAAGCCCAGAACTTCTTTCTCCAGGTTAGAATTTATGTTTTTTTTAGGTTCTGTATTTTTTGGAGTGTATATCGTAAGCTCTACCTATATGAATATGGTAAGCAGTGATTTATGCATTATTATGGCGAATCTGTGTTACATGTCGAAGATATTGCTGTTGAAAGTGAATGTTAAACTTTGTTGTGTGAACTTTGAGGTTGCCATTATTTTATCATATTGTGGGGGGATAGGTCGGACAGTCAAGCGGAGGGATAGTTCGTCAGTGTTCGAACCATCTACCCACTATTACTATTGTCCTTTATGAAATGATAACACTACATAAAACCCTTAAGAAATTGTTGTTCTGAAAACCTTTTACTTTAAAATATTCCCCTAGTTTCATTGGATATGCATGTCAAATTTGGTTGGGCTGCGCCCATGTGTAGGTATTTTTATAGCGTGACAGACAGACACACATACATCTCTCACTTATATATACTAGAAGATATTTGTTTTATCATTCATCCTGTTCTTCCAATGTTATTATTTAAGATGTAAAATAAAATTATTTTTCAGAAATTTCATTGTTTTCTTTTGTTTTTGAAACCTTTAAATGGTCAATGGATAAAAGACATTTCCGCTGGCAAAAGAATACCAGAATAAAAAGAAAACAATTAACTTCAACTTTATTTTAAAGCAATTGAAATTAAATTCAAAATATTCAAGGGTAATCCTATGCCGTTTGCTAGGTTTAGATATTTAAATATCTAAACCTTTAAATATCTAAACCTTTAAATATCTAAACCTTTAAATATCTAAACCTTTGAATATCTAAACCTTTGAATATCTAAACCTTTAAATATCTAAACCTTTAAATATCTAAACCTTTAAATATCTAAACCTAGCAGACGACATAGTTGTTTTGTTTTTTTTTTTTTGTTTTCGGGGTTTTTTTCTTATTAAGGAGGATTAGAGTTAGGTTGCTTTTTAAAATTAAATCTTATGTAATTAAAAAAACATATATATATTGTCTGCTAGGTTTAGATAGAGTCTGTTATAAAAATCTTTTTTAAAAACGGAGATTTGGGCGCACCATTTTTATATCCAAAGTTAGCCAATTTATAACCAAACCGAATTTTGGCGTCGTCAAACCAAAAAGACACAATTCATCCAAAATATCATGATTTTACCAAAATAATCTTAAAATATTTAAAATAATCTAAATGTACATCCAACGCCTAAACCAAAATAATCTAAATTTAGATGTAGAATATCTACGTTTCAAATTTGAAACACTGAAAACAACCGTAATTTTCAATATATTTTAAGTTTTTTTCTAAATCCAGTCAATTATCATTAAATTAACTGATTTTCTTCGAATCAATTTTCGGAGGTCTACTTTATTTTTGAAAGATTTCTTAAACATTCTTGACAGAATTCTGATGAGGAGAGCAGAGAGAAACATCCTTCGAATAAGTAATTTGTTATTGTTATTGACATGTAAAATTAAACATCGAAAAACCTGCTTTACAAATAAGCTTAATTAATCTACGCTTATATAACTTGACCTGATGAAAAAGAAACTTGCATATAAAAGTTTCGTTCGACGAAACGACCGAGAAACTAAAAGTAAACAAAAGTTGATTTAGAAACATTGCAACATTCTACATAATAATTAATGAAAATTTCTTTTCCGTTTCTTTTGACTAAAATCTGGGATTATTTCTTTCTAGCAAAGCCAAGAAATAATTCAAGAACTGTTGTTTGTTTGTTTTTTTCAAGTTTAATTACGTTTTTAAAATAGGGTGTTGATGTCGGTTGGATTATTTCTCTGACCAGTCGCAAAAATTCATTTTATAATATATCTTTTTTTATCATCCTGTTCTTCCAATGTTGTAAATAAATTCATTTTTCTGAAATTTCACTGTTTTTTTCCATTTTTTAACCTCTAAACAGTAAAAAAAAAAAAAAAAAGTATTCGACGAAAAGGCAGTCGACGAAAAGGCAGTCGGCGAAAAGCCATGTCGGCAAAAGTGATGTTCGTCAAACAGGTTGTCTCCGAATCGTCCGCAGAACGAAACTATTATCGGCAGACTGTGTGTCGGCGACAAGTCATTCGTCGAAATGACCGAAAACCCTAAGTATATATATTTATATGTATGCATATTTGTATATATGTTTGTGTGGATGTAAGGGAATCCAACAGAATGGTAGATATGATTAGACAATGTGGAAAAGAAAGATTGAGAAAAGCGTGTTACGTCTCAAACATAAATCTTTATGCATTTCGTCGTTGTTAACGACGTCATCAGAATATATTCGAACATAGCAGAGTCGTACGATCATCCATGTTGTGTAGTGTGAATGAAATGAGATGCGTTGTGTATGTTCAGGTGACCTGGTTTGTTAAATGGGGAGTTACTTTGTAGAAAGGGTCAGTGTAAGGGTTTTGAAGTGGGTGGCGGTAAAGAGAGGTGTGTTTAGATAGTGACTATCTTTTCTGGAGCTTTTAAGTGGATCTGATGTATGGCTTTTGATGGTGTTGTCTAGATGGGTGAGGATATGTGTCTGTGTCTGGATTTCTGTAGGCTTGTGTGCTATGTGGTTGGGCGTATGTGTATAGCAGTGGGTGTATGTGTATAGCAGTACGTGTGTGTATGGCATGTGTATGCTTATGTGTGTATGTGGGTGGTTAAAAGTGTGTGTGTGTGTGTGTGTGTGTGAGTATGTAGCAGGGTATGTATGTACTTATATGCGTATGTGGGTGGGTGTGTAGTTGTATGTGGGTGAAAGTGTGTGTATGTGTTCGGGGTATGTATGTGATATAACCTGTATTCTACCCGATCCCGTGTGTGTGTATGTGATTGTTTATGATTGTGATGTGTTGTTTGAGAATGGTCTTAGTTAAAGGTGTGGCGAGTTGGAAATGTCCAGGTCTTTGGTGTATCGTGTCGCATTCAGATATAAGCGCCGCCTCGATGTATCGTCGTTTCATGGAATTATGTATGTGTTTTATGATGTGGTTTTTTTTTAAGTTAAAATTGTGGTTGTATATGTACCTGTGACTAACTAAGGCATTTGGGTGGTCGTAACGCTTGAGGGCTCTACGGTGTTCATATATCCTTTTATTGAGTGGCCTGGACGTCTCACCGATGTAAACCTTGTTGCAGTCATTCGGATATGAGTGTTATGACTGTTTATAGCACACAAGCCTACAAAACCCCAGACACAGACACATATCCTCACACCATCTAGACAATACCATCAAGAGCCATACATCAGATCCACTTAAAAGCTCCAGAAAAGATAGTCGTTATCTAAACACCCCACTCCCTACCGCCACCCACTTCAAAACCCATACACTGACCCTTTCTAAAAAGTAACTCCCCATTTAACAAACCAGGTTACCTGAACATACAAAACACATCTCATCTCATTTCATTAACACGACACAACATGGATGATCGCACGACTCTGCTATGTTCGAATCTCTTCGACGAAATGCATAAAGATTTATCTTCATGATAATAAACATGTTTGAGACGTAACACGCTTTTCTCAATCTTTCTTTTCCACATTGTATAATCAAATCTACCATATAGTATTTCCTAAGTTCAGCCCGGATTTGGCACAAAGCCACAAGTATGGGGCGCCTTGTGAAGACTGAACCCACTACTGTGTAATAATGATCTAAGAAACCAGCTTGCTAGGCAGCAATCCACGACGAGGGCACTCTTTGTAGATGTAAACGTGTGTTTATATATTAATAAATATACGCACACAATTATATCTTTCAGAATCAAATTATGACACATTAATTACCTGTAGGCTAAATTTCGAAATAATTATACAATAATATATATATTATATGAAATTCAATGTGCGACTTAGGAAATACTATATATATATGGAGAAGGAAGTTCTGGTAAAGTAGAATTAATTAATTTCCCTCCCAAGAGCAACATATATATATATATAGATATAGATATACAGATATAGAGAGAGTATTTCCTAAGTTGCACATTAATAATAAATAATAATTATTATTTCCCTGATAGAATTCAAGTTCTGATTTCAGAACATTGATTTTCAATTTTGTTCGCTGAAAAGTCTCTTCCATTTTCAAGGACTCTTCTTAGGATACCTCCACCCTAATCACAGGGTGTACTCAATTAATTGTTGAGTGTTAATTGAAAATTTTTCCACTCACTTCGCTCATACCGGGAATCGAACGCAGAACCTTCTGCGTATGGGGCAGACGTGCTAACCATTACACCATCCGAGCGCACCTATTATTATTAATTATTATTATTGAGCTAAGGTTAAAACATAAATTATAAAAGGCTGATATATTTTTAAGAGCAATTTATATCAGTATAAACATCACGTTTTTTGGGTCACCAATGTAGTGTTCTTGCCAATGGTTAAAATTCAAATAGATTTCCGGAGGTAAAGCTGATGCCACGTAAACAAACGTTTTTTATATGCTCTGTCACCGCTGATACAAAAAGTATCTATTGCATATAAAAACAGTGTGCATACGGGGCATCAAATCCACTGAAGTAAGAGATCTTATTTTAAATCCTCCAGGGTGGAAACCTTACGACAAATTGAAAGCCGAAAAAAAGAAACAACAGTTATTAACCACAGAAAATCTAGGAGATATTAAAAAAAAACATCTCTACTTTTGCGCAGATTAAGATTCCTATCAGGAAAATATCAGGACGACAGAATCCTAAAACAGTTTTCTACAAAGATTACCCTCGGAAATTAAACCGGTTTTAGCAGCTCAGGACGATGGCGTAGCGTTGGATAAACTCGCAAAAGTGGATGACAACATAATGGATATCATGCCGTACAGTGCTACTATAACCGAAAAACCTTCATTAATGGGTCTAATACAAGAAAACAGACGAAATATTCAAGTTTTGTCGAGTAAAATTGACAAAATGACTGAAAAACACACAATATCAAGACAATCGGCGTTCTCGTAGACGATAGAAAACTCCTGATCCTTACTGTTATTATCACAGAAAGTTTTGGATCAAGGCACACAACAATATTAAACTTTGTAGTTTTAATATATCACGGGAAAAGAATAAGCCGACAAGCTTTAACGACTGAGTTTGTTGGCGAGTTGAAAAAGTGTCGTTCTTTGCCCATTTTTGATAAAACAACAGGTTATCATTTTCTGGTGGACAAGCGTAGCCCAAATCTCTCTTGTTCCTTCCACAGCTAAGAACAAGCTGAGAGAGACAGACAAACCCACCTTACAAGCAGTGAATGAATCTACAAGTCACACGTATGGTCAACGTGGCATTGAGCTGAACATTGGATTAAGACGCTCTTATTCTTAGGTATCTGATGTTAATTTAGGAGCAGATGTTTTGCACCAGTTTGGAATATTAAATATCAAACGACAATAGTTAATTGACACAGGAACCAACCTGACGTCAAAAGGTATTCTGCAGTCAGCAACCACACTGGGAACTAGAGTTGCAGCTACGAAGGAAAATTCTTGTTTTTCTAGGAATTTTACAGATATATAGCATAACCTATTGTATTGTCACTCAGGAGCTCCAGTTTCAGCTCGACCCAGACGTTTACCACCAGACAAACTTTAAATAGCACGAGATTAGTTCGACATTGTGTTGAAACTTGGAATTATCCGACCTTCGGACGGCAACTGGTCAAGTCCTCTACATTTAGTTCAAAAGAAATCCGGTTATTGGTGTCCATGCGGTGATTTTAGAGCTTTAAATACTATTTCAAAAGCAGACAATTATCCTATCCCACGTATACACGATTTTACCCCGTAGCTACAAGGTAAGTCAGTATTTACTAAGGTCGATTTTATTAGAACGTATCATCAGATCCCTGTTGAACCTTTGGATGTACCAAAAACTGCCATAATCACTCCTTTCGGTCTTTATGAATTTCTACGGCTGCCTTTCGGTTTAAGAAATGCTGCTCAATTTTCGAGAGGTTTATGGATCATGTCCTACATGGGTTGGATTTGGTTTTTGATTATATCGATGACGTTTTAATTGCCAGTTCTCCTCCTGACGAACACGAATGACACGTGCGTGCAGTGTTTTGAACGTTTCCGAAAGTTCGGAATTGTTATAAATCCTATCAAATGTGAGTTTGATGTCACTGAAGTCAATTTCCTCGGACACAAAATTAGCGACCTTGGTATCGCTCCTTTGCCAGATAAGACAGCAGATATACAACATTTTCCTTGTCCTGACAAGATGAAAGCATTCCTAAAAACTGTCGTCAGTTAAGTTTTTATCGGAGATTTCTTCCACATTGTGCTGAAACATTACTGCCTCGTACGGATATTGTAACGAAATAGACCCAGATCATGTTACCGGTAGC
>VCCN01000724.1:4143422-4154256 GCA_006491835.1 Architeuthis dux
GACCAGAAGAGGAGAAGTTCGATCGCCCGTTATGCTACAATATGTTAACTAACATAACAAATTGTGATATTCAACATTCCGATTCCGAACTACAGGCTTTTGCTAAAATCAAAACAGATCAAATAAATGCTGTTAACTTATCCCATCCTGTTCCGAATGCCGATCTGTTTAGCTGTCGACGCCACCAGTGTTGCCATAGGTGGTGTTCTTAAAACAGTACGTTAAAAGCCCTTGCATTTTCAAAAGAATTATCGGGTGCAGAAACGCCTTATAGTACTTTCGGACGGGAGTTATTAACTCTTTACGCAGCTATTCGTTATTTCCGACATTTTTTGGAAGAATCATAAACCGTTAATTGGCACTTTAAAAGCGAAAAGTAACAAATATTCTCCTCGCGAGATCGGACATCTGGATTGTATTGCCCCGTTTACTACTGATATTCGTTTTATTAAAAGGCGAATATAATATTCCTGCTGATTGTGTGTCTAGAAATATCCGTGCTTTTAATATTGGACCTTCTTTTGATATCAAGACCTTAGCACAGGCACTAAAAGAAGTTTATTTCTTCTCATTCTACTTCGTTACAGTTGAAATACATTTAAAACATACCAACTTACGTTTTAGTGTTAACTTGCGAGATTTCAACTAGCATCCTTTGATTCCTAAGACTTTGTGACAATAAGTTTTTGAGTCGTTACATACTTTATCACACCCTGAATCTAAAGCAACTGTCAAATTAATTACTGAACGATACATTTGGCCCGGTGTGTGGACAGATACACGTAACTGGACAAGAAACTGAATGGCTTGCCAAAAACCGAAAATTAAACGACACATCAGAACTGCGCCGGAAGATTTTTCTGCCAATAGATGAACGTTTCCATCATGTACATATAGACATTACTGGTCCTTTGCCACCAGACAATGGTTATTCTTATCTCCTCACTTGTATAGATAGGTATACAAGGTGGCCAGAGGCCATTCCTATGACTGACATACGTGCTGAAACAGTAGCACGCAATTTCCTTACAGGCTGGATGTCACGTTTCGGAGACAGAAGAAAGCAATTCAAATCTGAATTATTTCGTTCCTTAATGAACCTTTTGGGTTGTTCCAGATTTAGAACTACTGCTTATCATCCTCGGTCTGTTTAGTAGAACGCCTACATCGTTCATTAAAAGTTGGGTTACGGTCTCATCTGGACCATTCATTGGCTTGACTACCTACCTTTGGTTCTTTTAGGCTTAAGAGCCGTTTTCAAACCTGATTTGAACGGTTCATCTGCTGAACGAGTATATGGAACTACCATACGACTACCTGGACAGCTAGTTGTTAAAAAAACACTAACATCTTCCACTTTACTTCTTTCATCGATAGATTACGGCTTAAAATGTCTACATTAGCCGATAATCCACCTAGGAGTTATGAAAAAGCTATACATGTGCCACACGCTTTAAAGGATTATACGCACGTATTAATAAGAGATTTGGCCGTCAAATACCCACTACAACCTGCATACAAGGATCCAAAGTATGGAGAAAATAAAAAGAAAAGAAAACAATGTTTCACTTTGGTTGTTAAAGAAAGGAACAAAATGTCTCTTTGGACAGACTAAAATCTGCAATTGTGGATACAGATCAAGAAAATATTTCTATTGTAGATCACAAATCTACTACTGAGAATATTTCTAAGGATAAAACACCCACAATGATTACACGTTCAGGAAGAGTACATTTCCCAAAATACTTACACGAACAATATACTTAAACAATAATATCAAATATTAACTTTAAAATAAGTAACATATGTTTCCTACTTATCCCCTTATTTTCACACAGAAAGAAAAGAGAAGTATAGAATTTTCTGTCAATTCAGACATGGATGAACAATATCCTCTTTCACAACATTGTAATAAGCATTTGTGAATGTTATTATGAATATTCTTACTATGGACTAGATCTTGTTATATCCGTTAGATATTTGAATCAATACAAATATGTATAATGCTGTTTTGTATTGGTTTTACCTAAATCATTCTTGGGAGGGAGTACTGTGGCGTTTCCACACAGTTAAATTCAAATCAGAAATTATAAAATGCTGAACAATTTGAATTTTAACCATTGGCGAAAACAGTACAGTAAGTATATGTAATCAAAACTGCTGCTGATATTTGATGGCTGCTGCTTATTTGTGAGGAAACCTTGTCCGCATGTTTCACCGACGAACGTTTCGTATACGCGAACGGACGTTACGTCGAAAACCTTTTTGTCGATTTTTTTCTTTTTCTTTTTAAAATTATTAATTAGCCAACATACGTTATGTTGAATTGATATTTGGGTTTTACTTATGAATCTGTATATTTATTTTCTCGACGTATTTATAAGGTTATGAAAGTATAGAAAGCAAACTCATTAAATATATTCATTTTATAACCAAATGGAGCTTAGGTTTGGCCGTGTTGAACTCCACATTTGAATTATTGTTAGAAACCGTCAACATAGGTTTCTTCAGCTTTTAAGTTGGTGTGGCTGAATGGATGGCTATTTATGCATGTGTCGCACATACAGCAGCACCAATAGAGATAGAGGGCTGACATTTTAAATAGTTACTCCCTATTATGTCTAGAAAAGACGGTTTTATGTTTCTTCAAAATCCCACCCACGTTTTTAGTGGGAGTTCAATTTACAATGTAGGTTTATGCTAAATTGATCCCTTAGTTTTTGTCAGACAGCATTCCCGCTTGTTTTTAGAAAGTTCAGACTTTTTTTAGTGATCACTGCCAACAAAAGGCAAGAGAAATAACTTATTCATTGATCACCCCTTTTTCCAATTTCTTTTTTAATTGATCACCCACAACATGGCATGCTGTCAAGACATTATACATATGACGGTTTCTATTGAATGACTAACCAGACTTATTATTTTATACTAAGCACACATAAATAACCATTTAGTGCCTAAGTAGCCAAAGTTGTGGACTATCAGCGTTTGTTCATACAATCCATAAACATGTGTATAATCGAGAAATTACACGGATCTTGCTATTATACAATTATACACTTACTGATGTAATTCTAGGAGTATATCCTTCAGTAACAATATGGAAAATATGACATTGATAAATCTCTCCAAATTAGGATTTTTACTATTTGAAGGGGGGGAAGTAACATGTTCTACTGTAATGATGCTAATATGGAATCTATACAAAAAGTAATTAGTTATTTGAATTCCGATTAAATTCCCTACAAAGTATGTGTCCTAGTGTTTCTGACTTTTCCACAATAACAGAAATATTTCTCTAAAAATGAAATCATTAACTCTACCGGATTTGGGCACTGTACTGCAAGAGCCGCCATTGATACAGTTTTCAATGTAGAATCTTATAACATTTGATGAAAAGTGTTTGAACTCAGCTATCATTGTGACACATTTCAATGTTGTGGGGTCACTGATGACAAAATACTATTAAGTTGAATATATATATTGTACTTTGTATTGGCAACTTTTCAGAAATGTTTATTTTAGGGTAGTGTTATAAAATGTATGATAGCACACCAAGCTACCACCGCTGAAATGCTATCATATTTTCTAGCACTAGGGATGTATATCTTGTCAAAGATCACTATGAGCATTATTCCCCTCAGATGGTACCGACCAATCTTCTGGCTCATGTACTATTAGGTGCCTTTTGCAATCTTTCGGGAAATTGAATTTTTTCATTAAGACAACTCTGTAAACCAGAATAAATGGTAATTCATTGATGCAATATCTGTTGAGTGCGGCGAAAGAGTGAACTTTGAATCGTATATTTACCTTTCTTGAAATGAAAAAAGGCCAATATGTTGGGAATATTGTTGATTTTCTTTCATATTCAACTTTAGAATTGATAAATAAAATTACGCCTATTTTGACAATGTTTAAATGCACGCTGATATGACATGACAGCAGTTAAAATACTATTAATGAGCGAGGTATCATCGCCCGACGGGCCGAGGAGCGGAAGACAGCCAAATATCGCTCACTGACCGATAGGTACGAGTTTGTACCTGTATCGGTTGAAACATCTGGCTTGATAGGCCCCAAGGCATTGAAGCTCATTCGAAGAATAGGCTCCATGGCTGCTCAACGACATGACGAACCGCGCGAGACCAGCTGGCTTTTCCAACGTGTGTCGATGGCAGTCGTCCGTGGCAATACGTTCACCATAATGACGGCGGGAACAGACAGAGTTGTCCGTTAAATTTTGTTTTTTTTTATTATTCAACGGTCGTATTATAAAATTTAAACAACAGTAAAAAAAACATTTGAAAATTAATGAAACTATTTAAAGATAAACGCTCCTCGTGACATCTAACAACGAAAACTGAACGAACTTTTTGACCATTATGTTTTCCTAATATGCTCAAAAACAGCTAGAGTTTTTGTGTGATCGAATCCACACTTCGAGAGTGTCACATTTCCAACTCAATCAGGTCTATTTGAAGAATTTCTTTACCATAATCATATGGCGTTTCTTTTTTTTTACCTCAATATTATTTGCGATTTTTTTGGTCCAGCTCCTATCAATTCCCTGTCTGATTTCCAGCTGTTAGTACGTTTATATCTGTTCTAGGCAAAATGAAAAAGTACAGAATCTACTTGACTGGTTGTAGTAATTGGCATTGTTATTATTGGTAGTATATCCATTTCTTATTCGCCTTCTAATTTTTTTTTAATGAAGATTAAATGTGGAAATGACTAGCGATTATGGTTAAATTATTTATAGACCAATCAACAATCTTGTTGAAAAGCAAAAGTAGAGAGTCTATTATAGTAGTAGTATAGATAAACCTGAAATTTTTAATTTTCATTATTAATTAATGCGTCATGAATGCACCCCACTAGGTATGCTAATGGGATTTTAGCTAAAATAAGTTGAGTGCTTAAAGTGCCTGGTGGGATGCCCTCCCCCTTCACGGATCTTTCCTAATTTAACGTTTTCAAACATATCTGCGTGATGGCCTCTTTATCTCACACACACACACACACACACACACACACACACACACACACACACACATTTGAATTTCAAAAATGTATGCGGTTTGTCTTGATTATTTCTTTTAATAAATGTATATCCGGTTGTTTATAATACTTTAAATTTTAAATTATTGAGGGTTATTCGGCTGTTTAAAAGACATGTTAAGCTTTAAATTATAGAGGTTGATTTGGAATATTAAAAACAAATGATTAACATATTTAACTAATAGGTGATTAAGAAAAATAAAAGATTACAACGTATATGTAGTTAGTGTGAGTTTTACGCTTCATATATTAGGCGTTAAAGTTGAAATATTTCGAAATATTTTAATAAGAATTTTTGTCTATGCCTGCACTTATTAACCAGCTCATTGCGAGAATTTAAAAAGAAAAGTGTTCATTTGGGAATTCTATGATATTTTAATTTTTCTAAGCATAAATGGCATCTTTGTGCTACGTTTATACATTCCGGTGTCGTAATAAGTTCCCATCTGACCATGACATTTTGGGACAATGACGTGTTGTTGCTATATTTTATATTATTGAACGACTTTTTAGGATTGTTAAACCTAATTTTAAAATTGGTATGCGAAGTTCCTATGTAAAATCTATGGTCATTAGGTTTTTCTATTGAATTCAGTCACCAGGTATGTCACGCTCGGTGTGTTACATTGGTCTTTAATCGGACATGTGTCAATATTTCTGCATTTACTGTTAGGTGTGTTGTTTAATTCTGGTATATTCATGATTATTTTGCTGGGTTTTTATGATTTTAGCTATGTTCAGGATAGTACAGGAGAATCTGACATTCAGGGTGTTTCTGTTGAATATTTTATGCAAGATGTTTGTGTATTTTTCCAGCTTCCCATTTTTGTTTTCAGACTCTATAAATATAAAATAAAACCGATTCACCATTTCGAAAAGAAATTATTTTTTTAACACTTGAATTACCCGGCACAATTCTATCAAAGATTATTGTGATTTTTCGGTTGAACATTAATTCTGCTGGTGAACTTTCACCTTTTGTATTTGGGTTTGTATATATGAACTTAAAAACTGCTGGAGTGTCTCTTCCGATCTTGATTTTGTTAAGGCTATTTTAAAAGGTGTCCACAAAGCTTTATGATTGCCTATTCGAACTTGGGTGGAAAGGTGGGCTAGTTATGTGCTCAATAGTTTGATATTTGCAAAAGTTTTCTAATTCAGCCGAAGTGAACAGTGTGCCGTTATCACACCATCGTGTTTGGGATTTCAAATCTGGAAAATAATTCGTGAGAAAGCTATTGTTATTGACGAAGTTTCTTTCTTGCACGTAAAGACTTCTGGCCATTTTGTAAAACTATCTACTACTATTAAATAAAATCCATCGGTCTTGCATAATCTAGATGTCATTTGCACCATGGTTGGTCTGTTTTAGTCGAAAGTTGAACTTTTATAGGTGGCAATTTGGCGACCATCGCACAGTTTTGGCAAGATTTGACTAAGTCTTCAATATCACGGCCCATTCTTGGCCAATACACAGAACTTCTAATTAGAGATTTCATCCGCGACGTTCCAGGATGACCAGAGTGAAATTGTTTTAATATTTGACTTTGAAGAGTCACTGGAATTACTACACGTTCCGCGTACATTAAACAGTTATCACAGATGGAAAAAGAGTTGGGTTTTTTTTCTTTTAAATTGTAATTTATCATTTTTGTTGTCTTTACATCCAAATTTTAAATATTCTATTATTTTTAAAATATTTATCTTTAGATTCCAACTTTATTTTGTCCAGTGTAACTGGTAGCGCTCGTATTGTGTTTCGCAGAATATTTTTCATTTCCGTTTATGATTTTATTGAGGCGATCACTGTATCTTCAAGTGGTTCTTTAATGTCGGAATTAGTCTAGAAAGATTATCAGCATGTCCCATTTGTGTAGACGGTAGATATTCAATTTTAAAATGATATCCTAGTAATATGATAGCCCAACGTTGCAATCGGTTAGCTGAATGTATTGGAATACCCTTTTTGAGCCAAATATTGCAAGAAGTGGTTTCTGGTCAGTTTGCAAAAGAAACCTACTATGCAACATTTTATTAAATCTTTTTTCACGCAAATATTATTGCTAATGCCTCTATTTGGCTATCATTTTTTTCTGCAGGTAATAATGTTCTTGAAACATGTACCACGGCTTTCTTTTTTCCGTCCTTTAATTTGTGCAAAATTACTGCTCCAATACCATATTCAATAGCATCCGATGCTACTATTATGTCCAGATTAGGATCAAAAGGTGTTAGTGATAGTTCCGAAGTTAAATTTTTTTTTCATATCTTCAAATGATTTGACAGTTTTATGACCAATTCCATTTGTTACCCTTTTTAAGTAACGTATTAAATGGCACTCAGTTCAGGCAGGTCTGAGACATACGAATTGTAATAGTTAAGACCTAGAAATGATTGTAATGCGGAAATGTTTGTGGGGGCTGGCATATATGTTATGGCTTTTCATTTTTATGGGTCTGGTCTACGTCCATTTTGGCCGATGATTTGACCAATATATTTCAGGCTAGGCATAAATAGCTCACATTTTTTCACTAAGCTCAAAACCGAATTCCCTTATACATTCAAACACTTTCTCTATGTGTTTATAATGTTCACCCAATGTTTCACTTTGTATTACAATGTCGTCCAAATATGCAACTGTAAAATCTAGTCCAGCCAGAATAGTGTCCATAGTTTGCTGAAGAATTGTAGGGTCTACTTTTATTCCGAAATGTAACCTGTTATATTGGTATAATCCCCGATACGTATTAATAGTTAATAAATGTTTGCTTTCTTCTTCTACTTGTAGATACGCATCCAACAATTCAAGTTTGAAAAAACTTTACCTCCATTCAATTTTGGTAAATACCTCTGCTGTTGGAAGTGGATACTTATGGTCTTGTAAAGATTTCGTTCACGCCTGTTGAGAAATCTTCACAAACTCATAATTTATTCAAACTTTTTTTTTTTAATATTACCACCGCACCGGTGATAATAGTAAAAAAAAAAAGTTTGAATAAATTACGAGTTTGTGCAGATTTCTCAAATTTGTCATGTTCTACGGGACCAATTTTCTCAAAATTCTTACCTTTTCGTTCAGTTAACAATCTATTAAATATGTCCTCGTAGCGGCGATAATATGCTTCAAACGTTATCCCAGTATCCGGGTCTGAACTGAATTTGCCAAAATTGAAAAAAATTACTGGTGAAATAACAAAGATTTTCTAGTCTATCCAGTTCACCAGTTCACAATAGGTTACAGGTCTTTTTGGTCTAAATACCGGTTTTACGTTTTCTTGTACAAATAACGAAGCCTTTGCTTTTTGCATAGACCTAGTTCATTTGAAAAGATCCTCGTATTCTTGTTTTATTTCTTATATGAATAAAGTGTTACTATCGGAGAGTTTGACCGACCTACAAATAGAGTTAATTGATTCGTCCCATAAGGCGAATATTTGTAGCCAGTCGCGCCAATAAATTTAATGAGTTTCCTTCCACTATATTATGCATTTTCCTTCGAGTTTCTCTTCTCCAAAAGAAACCTCACTCAATTTTTCCTTATGTTTAGTTTCAGAAGCACAGTGCTTCACACGCGCTTTTTCGAGTTTTAGGGATCCCTATTTTTTCCGCGTCTTTTCTGATATTATCGTAATATCAGAGCCCGTGTCTAGCTGAAGTTTGACAGGTATTTTATTCATGTTTACATTAACAAATTCTGTTCAATGACAAATCCTCTTCTCTCGTTGCTAGTATCATTTTTACTTGCGTTGCAAGTTGCAGTAAGTTTCTCGGTGTCCAATTTTGCCACAATTAAAACATCTTCGCTCCTTAAAAGGGCAATATTTTTTAATAATGGATACCACCACATCTGTAACAAGGATTAGGCGTTCTATTCGCCTCAATTTCTCTTCTGGTTGTAAGACTTGTTTTTATGTATAGCCTGAACATTTAATGGCGTTTCATTTTCCTCTTTCTGCAATGTAATGTTTTAAATTTAATCATCTGACATTCTGCTACTGACTGTAGGTTTATAGCCTGGCCAAGCTTTGGTAGAATCCTTGTTATGTCTCTGTGTGATTCTTTAGATAAAGATAAGGCATTTAAACTGGTCCGCCGTTAAATCTTTCAATTTGAACCTTTCGCATTCAATTTACGGTGCCTGTGTAGGTTACGAAATCGTCATTTACATTTTTAGTTAGTTTCAAACACTGCTATCTCGTATGAAAGATGGCGGCTTTTTCTCCAAAAATCTTTGTAAAAATGGTTACAGTTCTTTCCATATTTAAAATTCCAGGTTTCACCAGCAAAATGTAATTACAATATTTTTCATGTTCTACGGAACCAATTTTCTCAAGATTCTTACCTTTTCGTCCAGTTAACAATTTATTAAATATGTCCTCGTAGCGGCGATAATACGCTTCAAACGTTATCCCAGTATCCGGGTCGGAACTGAATTTGCCAATTGAATTCGCCACACTGTCTAGGGTGAAAGAAACAGTTGTCTCAGTCATTTTATTAAACATTAACATTGTGTCGTATTTGTTGTTCTTGTACTGCCTGTTGTTGCTGCTGCTGTAACAGTTTTTAGTTCCGCCATATTGTGTTGCAATGTGAATTTTCGCAGTAATCCTTCGTCGCCATTGTTATATTCTGGTTAAGTTAGTAGAACCGTCAAATGAAAGACGTTGACGAACTTTTGTTGAATAGAGTACTTTATTTACATTAAGTACCTGCGCTGTGAATCCTGCTCGGCTAAATTACACCTCTCCCCACGCGAACTACTGGTTATAACCCACCGGGATGGACGATTCCATTCCGCAGATTAGGTTTATACATAACAGTTCCTTTATATTATCGAATATTTCTTTATTTTTAGAGTTGGTGGGGAGCCTTTTCCCTATTGATATAGGTATGTTTAATTATGTTTGGTGGGAGTGTAGTATAATGGCGATCTGTATTTCTTCTTCAATATGATGAGAGAGAGAGAGAATATGATGATGACGACTCTCTATCCGGGTCTGCTGACGGAAGCTGAACTTTCTGTGGAGGGAAATTAATTTCGGAGAAAAGACTCTCCCACGTGGGAGGAGAGAAAAGACGACAAAATTCAGGTCCTTCAATTGGAAATCTGTTGTTTTATTTCCGTCGATATAATTTCTTTTCTGTGCCGGTTCGCGGGTAGCTTTGAGGTACGGAATTTCTGTTTCATTTAGTTTTCTAAATGAGTTGGTCACTTTTCTGAGTTACTACTACGAAAATCAAGGGTTCCTCCTCTTTCTTTCACCCGTCCGGGTGAAAGAGTTTCCTACTTCGTCTCTGACCTGTCGCCCCGGATTCAAATCTAAAACTGCTCTCTAACCGGCTCTCTCCTCCCTCACCCATGACGGGCAGGGGTCTTCTTTGTGCGATCTGTCACTAACGGCTTCAGATCTCAACTCTTTTCAAATCTTTTAACGGTTACTGGTAATACGATCTGTCCAGTTTTGTCAAGTATGCAGTTTAACACAGCTCCCTCCTATTTTCAGATTTAACGGCTACCGGTAATACGATCTGGGTGCATTTCGTTACAGGAGATACTAACTACATGTGCGTAGTAATCTTTTATTTTTTATAACTTAAATATGTTAATCATTTGTGTTTAATATTCCAAATCAACCTCTATAATTTAAAGATTAAAATGTCTTTAAAACAGCCGAATAACTCTCAATAATTTAAAATTTAAAGCATTATAAACCGGATATACATTTCTTTAAAAAGATAACCAAGACCAACCGTATACATAATTTTGAAA
>VCCN01000724.1:4258755-4270696 GCA_006491835.1 Architeuthis dux
GCATTTGAAACAATGAACTAAAATAATAATAATCTCATAGAAATTCAAATGTCTGAATTTTTTCATGGAGATTAACAAGTAAATGAATAATGAACAAACACAAAAGGCTAAAAATAATCTATATCCAAAACTTTCAAATAATAATAATCAAATACCCAAGATCTTATACACAACCAACAGTTGCATTAACACGTTAGTCAACTTGAAAACTGTCACTTTCAGTGGTATCAAACTATGTTGTGTTGAGTGCTGATACTTCTTGTGGAGAAGACAAACTGTTAATCATTATTAATTTTTTAGAATGAGTTCTAGGCAAGACTAACTCGTGTCTTTTACCTTGTGATAAAAAGCAACTAAAAAATCTAAGATGAAAGAAAATACTAGTCAAAAATTAATAATGATTAATGATTGACAATGCAGCATCTCATGAAAAAAATAAATCAGGATAATAAGTTGTTGTAATGAAAGTCTGGAGGAACTTATAGAGTCTGTTTGGAGAGTCTTTTGTGAGAGCTTCTTTATGTTTGTGAAAAAAAAAAACCCTTCAGAGGCTAAGTTCGGTGGGCATGGATATGGCAAAGAAAAAGGATTGTGGACAAAAAACATTGTGCGAACCGTAGATGTAACACTTTCTTATACCACTACTGGAATAACAATGGGAGCACAATATAACAACCCTTGTTTATTCTCTGTGTCTACCAAGACAGACCCCTTATTTCAAAACACCAAACAATACAGGGATAAAAAATGCTGCATGTAGGAAGAGGAAAGTGGGTCAGTCTTTTCTTATGTGAATTTAAGAGTTAATTGGATTAATTTGCACCATTAAATGGTCTTCAAGTATAAGCTTTTTTGGGAGGTTTTTATGCAAACTGACATCTATGCAGAACATTCAACACTAAATGATATTTCATGGTTCAAACTATCCTTTTGCTGCCTCAAGAGAAGGAATAGAATACCTCCATAATTTTGGGTGGTTGAGATAGTTACCAATTTCCCACCTTGGTGTGAGTTTAGGTAAAAACCAAAATTTCAAATGCTGATTTTCAAGGCAGACAAACCCTCTTCCCTAGAGAAGAGTGATGCAATATAATCTTACTACCCTGTTAGTGTATCTAGATAGACAGATGTATATTAAAAGAAATAAGAGCCTTATATAGAATTAGTTATAATCCTAGTTGACACCAATGTTTGAGACAAATGTGATTTTGTCTAAAGACCCCAGATGTTTTTAAAAAAAAAAAAAAAGAACTTTGATAATGATTGAAACCAAAAACTATGAAAAGATTTTAGAAAAACAAGAGAAAAAAAAAACATTTCTTACCTTGGTGCCTCTTCTATTACTTTTTGATTTCTTCTTTGAATGGAACACTCACGTTCATTCAAGTAAATACTATTACCATGTTTATCACATAATACCTGTCAAAAGAATGACAAAAATAAAATAAAGCATTACATTTCATTTCTTTTTTTACAGAAATAGTCTAAACTCTGAATAAGAAAAATGTTTCATCTTGCAAATGTTATCATAGACCAATTTTGACTTATGAAATGTAAGAAAAACTTCTGAGTCCTTGACTGCATTATAAGTAGATGTTCAGCATCAAAATAAAGCGGTAATTACGTCGGATTGCTTAGGGCAGAGGTCAGCAAACTTTTTGGGAAAATGGGCTGGATTAGAAATGTTTTTATGTCTTGCAGGCCAAAGCAAACAAGAAATGAAACAATGATCATACAAGGCTATGGAAACAGCTTGTGGCTTTTTAATTATTCAATTTATTTTTAGTTTTGAATTGTTGTGACCCCCTGGCAAGATGGGTGTCACACCTTTCCCAAAAGGTAACTTAGATCAGTGCAAAGCAGGAATGTTCAACTTGCAAAAGCATTACATATATTCACTCCACCCTGGCTCTAGGTCAATGATATCGATGAGAGTTTATATTGTTGTTAGATTATGTGTTTTAATTCATTTCTTTATTATATACTGATCTTCTCAGACTAGTATCCTCATCCTGGTTATTATAGTCACAGCATCTCAGCCATTGTTCCTTCCAGCCTTCTTCAGGTATCTGTCATATTTAGAATTGGGAATTTCAAACCGAACCCTTTATTCAATTCACGGAGTAGATTGTTCTCATTCTGCTGTCCATGCTAAGGGATATCTTATCAGTTCATTTTTCTTAGCTAATTCATCCTTGTGATGTTGATTTCGTTTTTTAAATGTGTCCAGTACATCTTTATAAGACGCTTTTCGGTTGTGTGGGCTGTAGTATGCTTATGTAAAGAACAGAAAGAGGAAGGAGGGGGTATTTTCCAACTGGTCAAGAAAATGTGTGACGTCATTAAAAGAACATCTATTCTGATGAACAGATGACATATCAAGCGTTTGTTTTTTTACAGTGTTGCCAAGTATCATTTGTGATTAATAGCTAAAACAGTCTTCAAAAATGGCTAAAATCAGCTAAACTTTTCTAGCTAACTTTATAGTTAAAAATGTTATACTCATTTAACGCCACTTATCAATAAAATAACCATACACTAAGACTCCAGAACAAATTGATAAAAATTGTACACTTTCTTTAATTTATAATAATTGGTTTTTTTAATAGCCAAATTTTCAGGTAAACCACCCTCACCTTCTTCTTGCTACTACTACCAAATCTAGTAATGCTACTACTACTACTTCATTTAGAATACATTTGAAATCGGAAATCACAGATATTGGAGTATGGATGGTGGATGCATCGTTGAACTTATGGTTCTTGTTTGCCACTGAACCACAGTATGTAGTGGGAAAAGGCAATATCACAAAGAAAAACTAACTGATACAAGATATCTCCTAGGATGAATGGTTGAATGAAAACAATGTACCCCCATGGATTGAATAAAGTGTGTGGGTTCACAATTCCAAGAAGGTTACATATTACGATACACACCAAAAGAAGGCTAGACAGTATAGCAGCTAAAACATTGTGACTATAACAACCAAGATGAGGACACTAGTCCAAATAGATCAGTGTATAATAATTATTTCTTTTTATAATCAAGAATCATTTATAATATGTCCATTTAACCAGCACCTCCCCCATACCACTCACTTCTTTTGTATATTGCATTGGACAACTGTTTCACTACATACAAATGCACAAATTTCTATGAATCTGAAAATAAGGAGAAAAGCTAAACCACATTTATAGAACAATGAAGATTGCAGTATCAATTACTTGCTAGATACGCATAACACTTCACTGCAAGCAGATGCCCAACATAATAAAAAAAAATATAGCAGCTTTGTCTGCCCCAGGTATCATTTAAGGCAAGTATAACAGACAGAATAAGTGGGTGTCTAATATTGTGTTTGGGCTAACACTAACGGAGATAAATACCTCGAGTTACCTCCCTTGCTGCAACCCACAATGACGGAAGGGAGTTTCCGGTCATGCACCGGGCTAACAGCGGAAATAAAGATAAACACACGGAGTGAAGGCACTAGCAGTTTCTTCTCCGAGCGTGATCAGTTAAGCATCACATTTGTCTTCGTCCTTGTTCCTTTTGCTTCATCTTCCTTTTCAGTGAGATTCCTACGGGCTGGGAGACACTACATTTAATGTATATATATAAATATGAAATCAAGGAATGGATAATTTTATATCCAACAGAATATGATAATTATGAAGACATTTATTAATTGGGAATCCATATCAGATCCGCACCGGTGTTAACAATTGATAAACAGGCAGCCTAGATCATATAAATGAATAAAGAAATGAATGCTGTGCAGGGATCAAAGCAACCTATACGCTGCACTGCTCTTTACCACTGAGCTAACAGCACTATCATGGAAAGGCAGCGGCCCTAAACATACACATTCGCTTGCATCACACACTTATTCTGTCAGTTATACTTGTCTTAAATGATACAAAGCTGCTATATTTTTTATTATGTTGGGCAGAGACACATTATAAAGATAGATAGATAGAGACAGACAGATATATAGAGAGAGAGGGACAGATAAGTAAAGAATTGGTTATTATCCTTGTTTAATAAAAGAAATTTACCTGAACTTCTATATGGCGTGGATTAGTGATGAATTTCTCAATAAGCATTCGGTCATCCCCAAAACTGGCAGCAGCTTCTTGAGTGGACAGCCGGAAAGCATCTCTGGGATATTAAAGAATATATTTTACAATGACATAGACATTGACAAATGCTCATCAAATATAAAATATTACAGTTCTCATGAATTTTTCTGAACATACACAAAATGTTTTGTTTGAATTTCTGAGATGAGCAATTATTATTATACACTAATTTACTTGGAATAATATCCTCATCTTGGTTGTTTTAGTCACGTTTCGGCAGTTGCACACTCCGGCCTTTTTCAGGTGTTGTCGTAGATTGAATAAAAGGTTTGGTTCGAAATTCCCAGAAGGTTACTACTATGACACTTGAAGAAGTCCAGAGGGTACAAGGGTTGGAACGTTGTGATTATAATAACCAAGATGACTAGTCCAAGTAAATCAGTGTATAGTACGTAAAATTATCATCATCTACCCAAATAGAGGCTTAGGATCAGTTCTTTCAATCGATAACAATCAGTTTTACAATGAAAGAAAGAAAGAAGTGAATATAAACCTAGCTTCTTTGTCATCGTTTGCAATTCTCATGCCTTTTCCACCGCCACCAGCTGATGCCTTGATCATCACAGGATAACCTGTAACAAAAGGGAAAAGAAAAACAATATTTCAGATAAACAAGATCAGAAAAATGTTTCTTCTCAAACTAATAGATTTTTAAATTTTTTAAGCATGTAAAGTTTTTTAAACATCCTTTTTTTAGAATGTTTTAAATAATAGTTTATAATCTAGTCAATAAAAGTGATATTTGCAACAGGGTTTATCATTTTATAAATCTTTATAATCGTTTTAAAGTGTTTTTCAAATAATAGCTCTTTAATGGATTTTATAATTTTTTTCCACAAGTTTATAATTTAATAAATTTTATAAAAAGGGTCCATTATCGTATATTTTTACAATTGTTTAAAAGTTTTCTTAAATAGGTTTTAATTTGTAATTGACTTTACAATTGTTAAAATCATAAGTTTTAACCACTTAAGAGTGGCTGACAAGATATCATTAGAAATTTCTTTTCCTGAGTCTACATACTCTGGCAGTGAATCAGATAGTGATTCAAAACAATTTGTGGACAGTGATGAAGGCAGCGAAACAAATGATTGTCCTGGTGCATCTGACGAGATATTTCACCAAAATATCCCAGTCCCAAGTGGTTAATATTGGAGATATATATTAATGTACATTATTGGGTTTTTATATATTAAATCACACAAGTATCCCCTGCTTTTCAAAAATTTGTTTCTAGCAACTTTTTTGCTTTTGCGAAAAAAACGAAAATAATGTTAAGTGTTTGTTTTGCAGCAAACCATTATAGATGCAGCATGCATCCTCTCTCTCTCTCTCTCTCTCTCTCTCTACCTCCTACAACCCCAACCTCCAACGCCTCAGCCTAACATACCATCATCACTATTTTGGAGATCTGGGAATGCTCAAAAGTTTTTCCTACATAAATTCATAGTAATTGCTTCATCGCTTCATGCCATTTTGGCTTACCAAAAGTTTTTATAGAAACACTACTTTTGGATAGCGGGGAGACTTGTATTTTGGTCAAAGAAAGATCAAAATGTTACCATGGCATCACACGAATGTTATTAAAAACTGCATTTTACACACAAAATGAAGGCAGTTGCAGCTGGTAGTCAGGAGTCAGTAATTAGTAGTGGTCAGATGATCAATGATATAAAAACATTTTTTTTTTTTTTTTTTTTTTAAAAAGGGTCTATACTAAAATCAACAAATCACACTGCTCACCAATTTGATTGGCCAGCTCAACACAATGGTCAGCATCACGGACTTCTCCATCAAAACCTGGAATGAGATTCACTTTGGCTTTGTCAGCAATACGTTTGCTTTCTATTTTATCACCCATGGCATGAATGGAGTAGCTGTCAGGACCAATGAACTCCACACCCATTTCAGCCTATAAACAGAATTAAAAAGGCAATATTAAAAAGGTACAAAATGTATATAATGAAGGCACTTTGTACAATCTCATCAGGTACAGCCTTTCTTTTGATATCAGCACTACTAAATGGTGATAAACTTGCTTTTGATGCTACTCTGGTAAACGAGGATAATAAAAAGACTAGCAACAGACTCACTCATTCCAATATTGCTGTATGAATTGTAGGACAATGGTTGGTTAGATGGTCTTGCAAGCTTGTCACAGTTATCTTTGTGTAGCTTTATTATCAATTCACTTTGATGAACAGACATACAAATACAACAATTTTATAGATCTTTTTATACAATTGCTTTAGAATTTTAAAAATATTTTATAATTTATTTGATAAGCTTTAATATTTACAAGTTTTATCAAAAGTCCCAGTGGCTGCACTCCGTGTCATTACAAAGATCAACTTAAACCGACTATGAAGAAAACCAACATCAACCCGGAAACCTGGGGAGAACAAGCAGCAGATAGGTCTGGCATCAAACTGTCTCGACTGCTATAGAGCCGATGACAAATAAATTTGTAATAGGTTTTTGTTTACTTTTTTACAACTGTTTAATAATCTCTTAACCATTTCCTCCCTAACAGCCATGTTTTGTTTTACTTCCCTGATGTGCCTGTGTGCCCTGAAACTAATATAACAGCCTGTTGCTGACCAAAAGAAATACAATGGGCAGTAAATAAATTGCTATATCTCTTAATATTAAATGTACACTTACTAAATTTTCAGTGATTATTCCCATGTATCACTTCTAAGTTCAGTGAAATAAAACCTTGAAAAAGGTATTATTATCGATTTGATTGGAATTGTTGAGATTTAAATTTGTGTAGGATTTAAATTTAAAAGTATTTTTTTAATTTTTTTTATCATTTAAAAAAAAGTTTTCGTTTATTTTCAATAATAATAAATTATCTATAAACTACTTAGCGGTATCGGGCAAGCAATCAGTCCACCGTACATGTTTTTTAGTTCTTTTTTATCATTTTTTTCTGTCACGACTAGAGGCGTTATCAGGGAGGAAACAGTTAAAACAGATTCAAATTTGTAATTAATTTTATAAGTTTTGTTGCTGATTATAACTCAATTTTATGAGATTTTAACTTATTTTTATGACAATCCAGGCAATGTCTTCAAAGAGAATGGAAGTATAAATCATAAACACCAACCCATATCAAACAAAGGAAGGTTGAACTATTGGAAAATCTTCCAACTGTGATCAGTGATGTGGATACTAGTCAGATTCATTAATGGAATGACAAAATGTTATCTCAGAATTTCAAAAAAAAACTTATGTTCTATTATACTACTAGCATAGTAACCGTTTCTAACTCTTAGGATAACTCTAAGAGCAAGAAAAAGATCAACATGAATCAGAGGGAGGACTAGAGTGAAGGATATTATATAAATAATTAAGCAGCAAAAATGGAGATGGGCTGGTCACCTAGCAAGAGGTGACAATAGATGGGAGGGGGGGCTAACCGATTGGTGCCCATGTTACAGTAAGCGCAGTAAAAAAAAGACCAGATACAAGATGGAGGGATGAAATAGAAAAGTTTGCCGGCAAGACATGGCAGAGGTTAGCACAATCTTGGTCGTCACGGAAGGAGATGGGAAAGGCCTTTGTTCAACATGGGACTTATAACAGCTGATGATGATGATGATAGAACCCGTCAGAAACGACAGGATAATTTACGTATAGATCGGCACTTCTGCCTAGAGTCAGAGTATCTGTACACTGCTTAGGATCATAGTGTAGTATCTGTGCACACTGCCTAGAATGAAAGTGTCACTCCGCCACATTTCTGCCTAGGATTACAGTGTTGTATCTGTGTGCTGATTGAAAAGTGTTACACACCTGCACACACATTGTGTTTTATATATGTGGATGATTCTCATCTTTATCACAGTATCTTTGCTGCTAAAAGTACAACAGCTAAAAGATGAGGAATCTGGTGAAAATAAAAAAAATCATTGTATAATAGTAAAAACTAGTTGTGTTCTTTCTGGGATTGGGGTTCAGTTCACTTTCTTTAGCCACAGGTTTAATCCTTTGATCTGACAACTGATACTAATGTTTTGACCGACTGGAACAAGATGGGGGGATTCCAGTCTTCTTTTCCTAACCAGGTTGTGCAAATCTTGATTAGGAGATCAAAACACAAAACTCAGTGTATGCTGGCCATTTTGACAGGTCTTGTGTCCTAATTTGTCATCTTGCAACCAAGGCACACATTACCTTCAATCCACCTCATAGAATTAAAACAACACCTCCAAAATGGCTGACTGAAAATTAAGCTTACCAGTTTAGCTGCAAAAACGGTGTTCTCTGAAAGGAAGCCATAACCAGGATGGACCTAGAAAGTATAACAAAACAACAACAAAAATTAATGCAATATTACTTTAACATAAGAGTAACATCAAACATTCCTTTGGCAATAACAAAACAGTGATTATAGAAAACCTTTAATGTATAATAAAGCAATGCTATTCAGTCAAAACTCTATAAAATAACCGAGTAGACTAAAATCTAATTGGAAGAAAAAAAAAAGTAAATGTTTGGATAATAAAATGACTCAATTGGATACATCATAGCTCCAGTGAAATTTGAACCCATGACCCTTAGGTTATGAGACCAGTGCTTTAAACTTGGAGGCATATAATTTTTTTAATTTATTTTCATTTTATCTTCTATGTGTACTGCAGGGTGTCGTGGAGAAGTGTAGACAGCTGTCAGTGTCTTGGTAGGTCAACTCTGTGACAGACAGGCCATAGGTCTTGAGTGTTTCTGCCACACCCTCAATCCAACACCTGCAAGATCGTCCTCTTGCCCAGAAGCCTGAACTTTTGAGGTTGTAGGCTCTGAACGCTGGTTTGTCTGTTACCATTCTTGTCAGGTGTCCAAACCATTTGATTCTCTGGCACTAGATGAATTTGTGGACTGGCATTGCTCCAACAATTTCTCGTTATTAATCAAGTCCCTCCTTTCAGCTGGTTTCTCCTTTATATTCTTTGCCAAATTTGCATGGGATGCTATAAATACAATCTTTTATCATCCACTTCTCTCTTGGGGGACCAGCTCTAGTAAAGAGGTTTGTGAAGAGCGGCTGTGCTATTGAAAACCACCCTGATGTCAGACTTCTCAAAATTATAGCTGGTTTGTTAAAAAACTTAAATTCAAAATATGTGCATTTCTCTAGGGTGACCAAAAAAGCCAAGTGAAATGAATATTTGAAACTTACAGCCTGAGCCCCAGTGTTTTTGACAGCCTTCAAGATGGCTTCCATATCCAAGTAGCTCTGGTTGGTTGGAGCTGGACCAATACATACAGCTTCATCGGCAAGTCGAGCATGTAACTACAACAAGAGAACATCTATTATTAAATTTTCCCAAGGTGAACATCAAAAAAGCAAAATCAGGGATTTAAATACTTTTCAAGAAAAATATTTTAACTTCAGTAAGGAATTTTTTTTTGTTCTTAATCTGATTTGGTGATTAATTACCATATTTCCCGGTGTTGAAGATGCTATTTTTTTCCCCAAAATAGATCTAAAAGATTTGCCCCGAGTCCTACAGTCCAAAGATTACTTTTTCCATAAGCCTATCCTAACCACAAAGGAGGGTAATCTATGCTAGACAGTAATCTGAACTCCCGCATATGACCTCTGGATGAAGTGTGTAAATAAAAAATATTTAAATTATACATAGTAAATAAACAAAAGTATTAAAATTAATTTTTTTTTAAATATGCATGGAGACAAATAGTGTTTTTTTATTCCGAAGACAGATATTATTTTTGGACATGATACAGATATTCAAGAGAAGGTAAAAACCACTACTTGGACAAAGACTAAATTGTAGAACTGGAGTATCGGATTGATTGTTTTGTTTAACGGCACATCGACCCTTAGTGGGTCATTTAGTGTCGAATTCAGTAGAGGGGGTGGATCCCATGACCTCGTGACTAGAGACTTGGGGGGTGGTGGTCCCAAATCCCTGTCACTGAGACAGATGCCACAAGGACCCCCGAAGGGCCTTGGTTCTCTGAACTTCGAGGCCATGGCAGTTCCGAAGAACAGATACTACACTTTGATCTTAGCCAAAACGCCGGGAAGCGATCTGGAGTATAGGTGCAGCTCTACTGTGGGTACTTACTGGTAAGCTATATGAACACTTTGGGTATAAACATACTGTATCTCCATATTGTAAGAGAAAAAGAAAAAATGCAGACTATAAGTGGTCAAGAGGATATGCACGTCTCTAAGGCACTCACAAAACATCTTGGTAAGTTAGGTGGAAGTGATGAGATCGTAATTTTATGTTTTGTTTTTTTTTCAAAATGTTGAGGTGCATCCTTGAGGTCGAAGTATCCTCAAAGCCAGAAAATACGGTACTTAAAACCAAACCAAAAATAATCTCAACTTGTGGAAATTACGCCAAGATAACATTAGTGAACAAACCCTAACCCAGACTCACCACACAACCCTCATGACCAGCATAGTCTCGCCACACACACACAAGTCTACGTGAAGCAGCCTTCATTGACATACTTACTGGAAATAGACACCTTACAAAAACAATTCTATTTTATCATCGGAATCTTTCTGTCATTAGTAAGAAGATTGGAGAAAAATCTGAGATAAAAATTATTTGTGTACACCTTATAGAACCTGAGATATTTTTGAAAAGATAAAATGTAGTGACAATGTAAAAAAACATTTTCCAAAATGTGTACACGTAAAACAGGTAGATGTTAAAAATTTACTGGATTTTAATAACATTTTTGTCAATATTTCTTAAAGGGATCCATGCCGTTTTCAGGATTGTAAACCATTGGCGAAATTTGATACGGAAGATCATACACATAATTTTCTTGATTGAAGATTTGAAGATTCTGTGTATTAAAACTTATTAAAATCAAAAAAGTCAAAAAAGAATCACACGTGAGCATTTATAAAAGTTACATGATTTCCTTGGTCACTTTTTCAATTCATAAGTAGTGTTTATATAAAGATATATATAAAAAAGTAATATGTAAAAAAAAAAAAAATTTAAAAAAAGTAATTTGTTTCATTCTAAAAAAAAAGTTATTAAGTGTTCCCATATCTAATATTTGTATATTTTCAATATAAATACATACTTTCTTAAAAGCAGAAGAAATTTACACATATTATCTTCCATGGCAAATATTGCCAACAATTAGAATACCGATAACGGCATGTGTCCCTTTAACAAAAGATTGCAACATTTTCAGTACTTATTTAATAAAGTACAAAATTTTTATTAAATAAGTTTCAATTCCAAATTTCGAAAACCAGAAGGTTTTTCCATGTGATTATACCCTCCACCTTAAATCATTTAAAAGTGAAAAATTAGCTATATAACAGATACATATTTAAATAACCCTTCTTTTTTGACAGGTATTAAGCTAGTGATTTATATAAAAGTCAAAACTACAAATGGAAATCCAATGCTCTACACATCACTTCAGGAGGTGAGACATGCAAGGTAGGATTTTATTTCATCATGGTCAACTTTTTTTACCGACATTAAATTACTAATTAAAATTTCTCTTTAATTAATTGGAAATGAAAAACTTACTACATCCTAAATTAAAGAAGTTTTCTTTTTTCTTCAATATTCTAAATTCAGCAGGTTTGGAACCAATAACCCTCTGTATGTGGAAGGCATGCTCTTATCACTGAATATGGTGGCATATCATTTAAACATTATAAAAACACTATAAACATCACAGTATCCTGCCTACTACATAATAGATTAAGCACTGGAAGATAATGAAAGCATAACGTACATGTGCAGGAATGGACAAAAAAAAAAAAAAAAAAAAAAAAAAAA